>SRQH01000818.1:0-10160 GCA_018360345.1 Claviceps sp. LM84 group G4
CCTTCGCCAAAATGTCAAAATGACAGATGTAGTGAACAGCTTTTGGGCCGCGCAGAAGCTTATGGGTCATTGTATAAGCCTTCTACAAAACGGGGGTCACACGCGAAGGTATGTACGTACATCGTTGTGAATCGAAGTATCCGTAGCCTGTAGGTAGGGATGTACATGCAGATAATGATCGTGGTATGTATGTAGCAGGCTGCAGCTGTGACCTGCGACGTATCATGTAAGGAGTACCTATGTAGGCCGCCCGTATGTAACAGCATGAGACACACTTCGCAAAGGTGGCAGGTCCGCTATTTAGAGTTTCATACAGTAGCTACCCTTTCCCCCCTTTCGTACGAAGTATGCACGCTTATGTTATGACTGGTCGATAAGCTCGTAGCCGTTGCCGGTCGAGGCATTGCTAATCGCAAAGAGTTAGCACTGCATTGAGCCATGTAAAGATCCTGCGAAAGATACGTGACTTGATATTCTACACAAAAGAGCCTCTTGCAGACACGACCATATCAGCTTATTTATGTGTTCCATTAAACTGTGTTCTTAGTCTGAGGTATACATAGCACGTAGCAGTGTAAGCTGCACACTACAAACAGTCTAGTTCATATGGTAAGAAACCAGAGTGGCTACCCATTCAGCCGACTTCGAGTTGGCAAGTGACGTGGCCTTGCTTGGAGATTGAGCAAGGCAAGGACCGAGGTGCTATTCTTCCAGCCATTGTGTGCTGAGCTGACTTGGTACTAGCTGCCCTATCAGAAGATGGTCCATATTCACAGGCAGAATAGTGGCTTTTTTACGCTACCTATTTAGTCGTTATTCACAGTCAGATTCGTGCGGCTCTACGCAGCCTATTATCATCAAGCCACGCGGGGTGGAATTCCAAACAGTGATAGGTACCTCCTATGCACTCTTCCCAACTGGATGATCTCACGTCCTAAGGTGGCGTCTTCACATTGGTTTGGTCAAACGTCGTCGCTGAATTACCTAACGCAATCGGAGCTCCGCCAAGTGTGCTGCTGTTTCGTCCATAAATTAGAGTGAAGCATACCAGAAGTCCAATGAAGCGATTATGTGCTGCTGCGAGCTACAGCCTACTGAGAGCTGAGTAAGAAGGATACAAAATCGGGGGAGCTTGCAGACATCATATGCTCCACTTGGTGAAGCATGGTGAAGAAGATGACCCTGCTCTATCGTAGCCATGTGCCTAAGGGATGGCGCGCGAGTGTCGAATAATGTTTGAGGCCTCAAAATCAGTTTTCCGGCAAATTGTACATCCGGTATCAGCAAGAAAATGAAGGGGAACCCTTCGTATAGTATGTACTCAGATATGAACAAGAAATGCAGTGTCTGCCGATGCCAAATAGAATGACTTGCGCAGTGCAACTTTCAGACGAAAGACAAGGCAAGGCATGTGGTCCTTGGAGTACACTTTCTCGGTGCGAACTGCTCTTCCAGTGATACATGCACGAGTTTTTCTATATTACGTATTCGTGAGGTGGCGGTGACCTACATCTTCTCACGCGAAAGCCTGAGTGTGTCAAGATGATCCAAAAGATTGGTTCTTCGCAAGAGGGGACTGGAAACAGTAGAGAGAGCCGGCGGAGCATCGAGGTACGGCGAGTTGCAACCGCTTCTAAACCAAATATACGTATCAGTTTGAGACAACAAAGACGAACACTGATATCTTGACTAGGGATATATACTAGCTGACTGGCAACCGAGTCGCTCCGATGTGTCGCAGTTCAAGACCATCCTGCAGACTGCACCAGAGACGATCGGGCATTTCGAAATGCTTATCTAGCCGATATTTTTCCACGTCCCGTCAACCCCGTCAACCAGGTGCCAGTCTAAGCCATGAGGGTGTGGCGAGCGAGTCCAGTAACCGGCCGAGTAATAAAGTACTCCTAATGTGGTATCGGTGATGATTGATTTGCATGGAATGCAGAACGCACAATGGCCTAGGCATCGGCAGAGAGAAGAGGTCTTCGAGAGAGCTGGGATGTTGAAGACCAAGTTCTTGCGACTCGAGATAAATACTCCGCACACCAGGTAGGTAGGTATGTACCTAATTCTCTTATTGGCGGCGGAGAGCCCGATCACGCCTGATATATGAGGCCATACTTGTGCCTGATGAAGGCTAGCGTGCTCCCACGACCCTCTTTGGTTCGGTTACCCCACTCGGGTGTGACTGGCTGGCCAAAGCGAGTGAGAGAGAAAAGTCTGGTCTTTGAGAAGTGAGTGGTCCGAAGAAAAAATCACAAAAATTTTGGCTGGGAGGGAAAGAATTTCTACACCGATAAACCCCACTACTACTTGCCCGTCTTCCCACCCTCTCAATTCTTTTCTTTCGCAACCTCTTCAGTCGTTTTCGACACCGACAATATCTCTCCCTCCCTTCCTTGTCAGACTTAATTCAAGATGGCGGACGAAGTTTACGACGGTGCCATTGGTATCGATCTGGGTGCGTAACATTTCTTCAACTTCCTCCCACAGGTGTGCTTTGTGGCATGATGCTGCGCGCCCCGTCGCCATTGTCGGATCTGTTATCGCGCAGCCTCGCCTTGCCAGCAAGAAGAATTTTCTCCGGCGTACTCGTTCATCAAACACGTCGAAAAAACTAACATCGCTCCCAGGTACCACCTACTCCTGTGTGGCCACCTACGAGGGTACCAATGTTGAGATCATTGCCAATGAGCAGGGTTCTTTCACCACCCCTTCTTTCGTTTCCTTCACCGACAAGGAGCGTCTGATCGGTGATGCTGCCAAGAACAATGCTGCCATGAACCCCAAGAACACCGTCTTCGACGCCAAGTGAGTGCTCTATCAACACTACCGCCTCTATAGCACTGCAAATCACATTGTGGTCGTACAGTCGCGCCACATTCATTCTGAGGCGTAGCTAATAAAACCGCAATAGGCGTCTGATTGGTCGCCGCTTCGATGACCCTACCGTCAAGAAGGACATGGAGTCTTGGCCCTTCACCATTGTCGACGTGAACGACCAGCCCAAGATTGAGGTTGAGTACCTTGGCGAGAAGAAGCAATTCTCCGCTCAGGAGATCTCCGCCATGGTTCTCCTCAAGGTAAGAAACAATTGCAGAACGTCATGTGTAGTTTCACCACTGCCTGGCTTTCTTTTAAAAGGGAAAATGGAGAACGTAATTTCGAAGGCTAAATTAAATGCTGACTCTCTAAATAGATGAAGGAAATCGCCGAGACCAAGCTTGGCAAGAAGGTTGAGAAGGCCGTTATCACCGTCCCCGCCTACTTCAACGACAACCAGCGACAGGCCACCAAGGACGCCGGTGCTATTTCTGGCCTTAACGTCCTCCGTATCATCAACGAGCCTACTGCTGCCGCCATCGCTTATGGCCTGGGCTCAGGCAAGTCAGAGAAGGAGCGAAATGTTCTCATCTACGATCTTGGTGGCGGTACTTTCGATGTGTCGCTTCTTAACATTCAGGGTGGTGTCTTCACCGTCAAGGCCACTGCCGGTGACACCCACTTGGGTGGACAAGATTTCGACACCAGCTTGCTTGACCACTGCAAGAAGGAGTTCACTCGCAAGACCAAGAAGGACCTCGGCGGCGACGCCCGTGCCCTGCGAAGACTCCGAACTGCTTGCGAGCGTGCCAAGCGTACCTTGTCTAGCGGTGCCCAAGCCACCATCGAGATCGACTCTCTGTTCGATGGTGAGGACTTCACCATGGCCATTACCCGTGCTCGTTTCGAAGACTTGAACGCCAAGGCTTTCGCGGGCACTCTTGAGCCTGTCGCTCAGGTCCTGAAGGACGCTGCCATCGAGAAGTCCAAGGTCGACGAGATTGTCTTGGTCGGTGGTTCCACCCGTATTCCCAAGATTCAGAAGCTCCTGTCTGAGTTCTTTGACGGCAAGAAGCTCGAGAAGAGCATCAACCCTGATGAGGCCGTTGCCTACGGTGCTGCTGTTCAGGCCGGTATCCTCTCCGGCAAGGCCACCTCCGCCGAGACGGCCGACCTTCTCCTGCTCGACGTCTGCCCTCTGTCTCTCGGTGTTGCCATGGAAGGAAACATCTTCGCCGTCGTCTTGCCCAGAGGCACCACCGTCCCTTCGATTAAGAAGAGGTTAGTTTGCAGTGTGATGGGTGCTTTCAATCTTTCACTATTATAGACAGCTGCTAATATGTCCTTTATAGAACCTTCACCACCGTTGCCGACAACCAGCAGACCGTTCAGTTCCCCGTTTACCAGGGTGAGCGTGTCAACTGTGAGGACAACACTTCTCTGGGCGAGTTCACTCTTGCTCCTATCCCCCCTATGCGTGCTGGCGAAGCCGTTCTCGAGTGTATCTTTGAGGTCGACGTCAACGGTATCCTGAAGGTCACTGCCACTGAGAAGACCTCCGGCCGTAGCGCCAACATCACCATTGCCAACTCTGTCGGCAAGATGTCCACCGCCGAGATCGAGAAGATGATCTCGGATGCTGAGGCATTCAAGAGCAATGACGAGGCCTTCAGCAAGCGCTTCGAGGCCAAGCAGCAGCTGGAGTCGTACATTGGCCGTGTCGAGGAGATTGTCACCGACCCCACACTGTCTCTGAAGCTCAAGCGTGGCCAGAAGGAGAAGATCGAGCAGACCATCTCCGAGGCCATGGCTACCCTTGAGATCACCGACAGCTCTGCTGAGGACCTCAAGAAGCAGGAGCTGGCGCTCAAGCGTCTTGTCACCAAGGCCATGTCCTCCCGATAAATGCACTTGCCTTCCAACACACAAACAAAAACAAACATTTTGTGACGGAGTTGATAATGAAGACGATTCCGAAAAGTTGGGTCGAAGAGCGGGCAACAGACGGCGTTGTTTTCAGGCTGTGGCCCCTACATCTAAGAATTGGATGAAGGAGGAGCCCCATTTGGAACGTCTATACTGGGATATGGAAGCACGCAACAGGTGCAACAACGACATGGTCTGGGGGGTTATACATCATTTCCTTTGTAATTTTCTTATGTCATCTTTTCATATTTTCCCAGATCTGCGGATATTCCGAGTGGCGGAGATCAACGACGAAGGCACTGTTCAGAACAATTCTGCGAAGCAAAGAAAAGTTTTCTCTTTCCAACTCGGAGCCCGGATTGGAGGCTTGACTAATGGGTGAATGATTACTGCATAGCTTGAGGGTGCATGTGCCTGATCCGACGATGCAGGGGGACGAGCCGCCTATGAAAGAGAATAGACTCGGTAGAACGGAAAATACGATCGCAATGAGCGTTTATGTTGACCTGATTTGTGTCTGATAGTAGACACGCGTATGGTTCTGGATCTAGGCCGTCTCGCATGTGTGATCTGTATTAACGACGTCTGACTTGATTATTGTACTTGACCTCATGTTGCGGGCAACCTAGATACATATGTACAGTTACCTAGTTGGAGCCCTTTTAAGTTTTGAGGTTGTACCCACGAGTGTTGTTGGGCGACGGCGGCCATGTGCTAGGCTTTGATAGGTAGGTAGGTATTGTGCTTCTGAATCTATCATCGGCCACAACAACTGTCTATGATCTATCTGAGAGCGATGACATGACCCGCCGCTTATGGATGCCATTTTACAGTGTACATTCATACTGTATTTGGTGCTCCTTATAGGGCATTCGCCGAGTTTGTGCGTTGTTGCCCCACTTATTGGTCTGCCCTGGGCCCTGGCAGGTGCCTCAGGTACACCGTACCTGCACGGAATAGCCTTAGGTACTTCACCGGTTCATGGGAGTCGGAACTCGGGAGTCGGGACGCCTCAGAACTCAGAATACATATGTAATTCCGAGTCCTGAGTCCTCACTGCGCTCGCACTCGCACCTACACTCACATTCACCCCACAACGTATGTATCACGAAGGCTCAGTATCTCGAACTTCCCTCTCCCGCTAAAACGCAGCCTGATACTACAATGCCCATCCACCTGCTGGATCTCCCCGTCGACGTCCTCTCGCTCATTCTGAAGCCGTTCCTCGTACAGAGAAGAACCATTCCCCTCTGCCCATGTGGTAGTTCCTTTCACGGCTGGTCGCGGCTAGAGGTCAGACCGCTGCCGATCCTACTTATCAACTCAGTTATACACCGCATTGCAACGCGGCTATTCTACCAAGGCAATACGTTCATGCTAGATCTAGAACACGATCATGGCCCGCACGTGGAGGGATATCTGCCCGAGCTGGCCAAAGGTGCCCATGCTGGAGACGTATTACGAGTTCAGAACGGACCGGATGGAGGAGCCCTCACTTCCCGCGGCAAAAGTATTTTGACGATATGGTCGGCGCTGTCCCGGATACGGTGTCTGGAAATACGACTCGAGCAGCTAGAGCCTTGGGTTGGGAGGCTGGTGTGGCCCCTTATCCAGGATATGATTGTGAGAGGAGACCTTACAGACCTGCGTGTGAAGGTAAACGCTTGCACTGATTTTATCTCTGACTCTGAGGATAACTCGAATCCTCTTGATCCCTCCGAAAGTCTTAGAGACCATTTCGTAACCTGGGAACTTAGCCCAAGCCAAGAGAATGGTTTGAAAAAATGGCCCCCCATGTCGACCAAGGGAGAGGTTGCCGCGAAAGCAAGGAACATTATCTTTACGGTGTCGCCTCTCGCCTCACTGCTCGCCACGGTGCAGAATCCGCACTTACGTACCTCTCGGCTATGGGTTTCGGTGAAGACGTTGCATTGGCCGGCATGGGAACCGTACCATAAGCCTCGTCGGATCGGCGCAAATATTCCTGAGAATTCGCCCAGCCACATTGACTCGGAAATGATGGAGATTGACTGGAAGAGTATCTTGAGCGTAATTGATCCCGAGGGCAGGGCCAAGGCTGCAGGCTCAGCTGAATAGGGGTATGTTGGTCATGGTATTTTGCTCTGGGCGCTCACTGTCTAGAGGGAGACCATCTGGTTTGCTTGTTGGCCATGGGTGCCTCTTACTAGGCAAGGGAGGACACATTTTCTTGGGCATGTACGCTGTATTGCGTACCCTAATAAGAGGTTTCGTTACATGGGGCATATTCCTGGACCGGGTATAACAAGCTTGATCTGGGTTTGATACCAGCTCATTCCTCACCCGATGGACCAGATTGACGAGTGGCTCATTTCCCAAGTACTACATGTTCACACACAGATCTGGACGTACAGATGATTACAGCACTACTACAAGGGGCACATCATCTGCTTCTTGAAGGGCGTCGGCACAGTTTACGATATGCCGCCCCAATTGAGCTCGATGCGGCATTCAGAGTACGCAGAAGGAAGAACGATGGTATCGAGCTCTAATGGCCACAAGGGCAGTGTATGTACCGACATCCTTCACAGGAAGTACATGATTGGCCCCATGTAATGGTTACTGCGCCCTCCTGTACGTCCAGATCTGTAAATGTACATTATACATTAGGTACCTAAGGTGCCTGTCCCCAAAAACCTAGGTACCTATGTACCCGGTACAACTGGAAAGCGGGGAAACATGGGAAAGGAAGCTCGCACTCGCATTCACCTCCAACAATGAACATTACATACCACAAAGGCTCGGTATCTCTAACCTTTCCCTTGTTGCTTGCCGCAGCCTTTAATTCCAGATGTCTCTTCGGCTATTGGATCTCCCTGTCGAAATCCTGGAGCACATACTAAGTCCGCTTCTCGTGCAAAAACAAAACCCTATTGCCCTCTGCCCTTGCGGCAGCTCCAGTTATACCTCCGTGAGCCTCTATGTCAGACCACTGCGTATTCTGCTCATTCACCCAGTCATATACGACATCGCGGTCAGGCTTTTCTACGGAGCCAACACGTTCTTGTTGGACCTAGATGGGGATCATGTCTACCACATGAGCCCCCTCAGTAGGATGCGATGCGCGGAAGAGTTTCCGTACCGTTCGTTTAATTGTGCCGTCGCGTATGGCCCACGGAAACGAAGACTCTTGGAGACGAAGGCGGCAGTACGCAGGATACGCCGTGTGGACGTAAGCACCTATAGGCCAAAATATTTCGAAAATGCGCTGCTACCGCTTCTCGAGGAAATGCTTCTCAACGGAGCTCTCACGGAGCTGCATATCAGGATCTCCCACGGGTTTACACGTTGTACGGCTTCTGAGCCCTGTTCGCTATTTTATTTGCTTTCCATTGGAGACTGGAAACTTTACAAGTCATTATGTGCGTCTCTTATAAATAATAACAAAGACACTGCGGATGCAAGAATTCGAATATTCACGCTGCCGCCGCTCATGAGACTGCTCACCGTCATGGGGAATCCGAAGTTACTCACCTCTCAGCTATGGATCGATCCCGAGGCGGATCATTGGCTGCTATGGGAGCCGTTTCGTATGCGTCCTTCGGTCGGCGCGTGTGAAGCTAGGGAGGAGGCGGTCCGGTCGCCGTATCGGGGTCCGGTGGAAATTGACTGGAGGAGTATCTTGAGAACGATCGATCCCGAGGCCGGGGACAAGGCTATCATGGTCAGTTGATATCAGGTGTGTTGGTCATAGTATCCGCGCTGGGCGATCACTGTTTATAGGGAAGCCATCTGGTAACTGGTTTGCTCATTGACCGTGAGTGTCTCTTGCCAGGCAAGGGAGGGATGACATTTTTGTTAGGCATATACGCTGTATTGCGTTCTCTAGGCAGAGGTTTCGTTACATGGAGCACATTATCTCAAAACCCATGTATCCTTGACTGCGGGTATGAGTTTGTCGTCTCGATTTACGATTGCCCGCCTGACCTTCTGAGCGCGTGGTAGGGCGGCGGCGGACTGTTTAGAGAAAGATGCCGTGGCTGGTATCATGGAGTAGATGCACGATGAATGTCACGAGATTAAGCAAGCGTCTCGGAACAAAGCCTCAGCCTGTTCCATACCAGCCAGCCATCTAGAAGATGGCTAGAATATCAGCCGAACGCATGAATGATGGAGATATCATGGAATTGCCGCTAGAACCGCCACGATTGGACACTGCTATGACTACAATGGCATAATGATCATAGACGCCCAGGCCAGATCATCGTCTCTAACATTCTTTCCAAAGCTCACTGATACAGAAAACAAAACAGTGCTCGCAACGACAGCGCAAAGACTAACATTCTTTCCAAAGCTCACTGATACAGAAAACAAAACAGTGCTCGCAACGACAGCGCAAAGACTAAACGCTCTACGTGCCTTTCTCCTACGTGGATTTTGTCATGGTGACTATGCCACCATCCATAATGACTAACGCTGCCAGACACGAGCACTGGCACAATTCACCAAGTCGTTGCTTTGTTGCATCTGATTCTATAAACAGCAAACAGACGAGTCACGAAACAAACATTCGACAGATATCCAGTTCTCCCAAACTGCCGGGGGTAAAAAGATACTGATACTCCATGCTTCTCCAAGACTCCAACTGCTGAATCTCTTCATGGACATCCTTGAGCTCATTCTGACTCCGGTTCTCGTACAACAGAGTTCATCCATGATCCCCCTGGGGAGGCTCTGCCCATGTGGCTATCTCTCATAAAGCTTAGCAGACGCTCTGTCAACCCACTCTCCCACAGGTAACATTGAGATCTGGGCTTCTACGCACGAGAAATAGTTTGAAGATCTTGATTGATACTAAGCTACTATTCTCATCTCGATCATATCTAGGCTCTAGTATACGATTATAGTCTTGGAGTCTTCTCAACGGCCCAGTGTTGGATGAACGTGAAAGCCTCGTCCGGACAATCCAGATTCCAACTTCCAAGATGGACGAAGCCGAACCAAGGCGAGAAACGAAACGCTCGCGAAGCCGCAATCCCTGCACGCGAAGCGACGTTGGCGTTTGTCTTGAACAACTCATTAGGCAGGCAACAGCCCTGAGCCGCGTTTGCACTCCGCATTCCACATCGCATAAACTTGTAATTTCCAAGGCACACGTTGGGAGAAGCAAGCATACCTACTTGATCAGCAGTTGTCTCTTTGACTCTCGAATGTTTGATTGTTTGCTGCAATGTCGCAGTGCTGCAATCGTTGAGGATTGAGGTGTATGCTTACTTTCTGAGCGATGCTACTGCAACACCAGCGCCGTCTCGGCCTGCTACATACCTGTTGCCCAGTCCTCGAGCTCAGCGACTATGCAGTGCCGACGAGTTGTAACTTGTGACTTGTCACGGCGAGTTGAGGGGTACGTCGCACTGGTGGCGACAAACAAT
>SRQH01000819.1:0-10156 GCA_018360345.1 Claviceps sp. LM84 group G4
GGCGAGCGCTTGTGAACCAGCGGCTCCAATGTACTGATATCCGGAGTGGCGTAAGCTAACTCTGGGCGAAATGTCTCCAGGGCGGGTCATGTGTACACGTCCGTGTGACACGCACCACGTGTACAAGAATGGAACCGGAACAATGAAACCAGGGGACACTCCCATGTAGGAAGTAATAGTGTAAGAGTATTGTTGGATTCGCAAAGGGAAAGCAAATGAAAGCAAGCATGCATGAAATATCCAAACGTCACACAGTATCGTAGGTCTTTGGGTTTAGTTGTCTTGTCTTCTCTTCTATCTAAGAGTGAACAGGAAAGGGGCTCGAGGTGACGAGCCCTTTATCCTGTCACCACTGACCAGAGATCCCACCTAACATGAAACGCCGAGGATATTCCGTGTTGTGCGATTCCGACAAGTAACAATTATGCTCATTATTTATACCACCCCATAATTCTATTCATACCACCTACTCAGAAATTAGTCGTGATATCACATGGTGAGGAAGTATCTTAGGGGTTAGGGGGGTTAGGATTAGGTGTTAAGGTTAGGATTCGGTGTTAGCTAATGGAATTGGGATGGTTAGGATTAGGTGGTGGGTGGTATGAATAGAATTATCGGTCGGTAGAAATAACAAGACTCTTTAAAATAACTAAATAGTAAAACTTGAAGATTTTGGAAATCTTGGCGCGTTTTGACTTTTTAATCTTCTTTGGCTTCTAAGTTATCTTTGGATTCAATTTGTTTTTGATGTTTTGTCGTCTTGCCATTTTTTTTCAATTGCAGAATTCGCAGACCCGGTCACCCGAGTTCGATCTTCGAGATGGTACGATGGGCATCATCGAGCTTCAATTCATGTCTTACCTTCGGCAAGAATGATACGGTTCAGGTTTTATCAATTATGGTTTCTGGCAACACTTCTCTTTGGTGAAAACCGGCGTACGAGGCATGGCTGGGTTCTACAGACTACGAGAAAGTTAGGTGTGATAAAAGAGGCCGTGAGGCTCGTGACGGTAAAGCCCGTCGTGGAGTAGCCCTGGACCCATACTTTCAAGTTCCTAACTTCCTTCATCGGAATATCTCCCTGTTTCATAATTAATTGTGCCTTTCCCATTCTTGTACACGTGATGGATCATGGGTGTACGCCTTGATCTCTTCATCCGCAGGATGGACTATCTCGCTCGACGAGTCGACGCTCACTACTTAGTACTCTGAGTCTGACTTTGGTTTTTGTTTTTGCGCCGAAGGTGGTTTCGTTGACCAGCCTCCAGGTTCTCAATTCTCATCACTCCGGATCCTATTAGAATTTTAGAGAGGGTCTTGTATCAGTTATGTAACACCATGCACTAGTATCTGGAACTTGGAAGCGTGCTAAGTGGCAAAGTGCTTACAAGATCACCACTTTCTTGATTTTACCTACTTTCTAACATCGCCAGTGAGCTGACTAAGGTTCCGATTTCCTTCTCAATGGGCATTGAGACAACTGCAAACCTGGGATAGAAGTCATCATACCTTGATGGCGCCGTTCGACTTCGGCGTTGGTCAGATAAGTCTACCGTGGTCGATTCTGCCTTCGTTCCCAGTGCCCACATTCGCTGTATCATGAACTCTTTTGTTACCACATTTTAACTTGCTCAGGGTAGGGACTTGGACTTTTTAAGTTTTTGGGACTCACTATCATTCGTTGTAACTTATGGGAACTTGTGTCTTTTGCCAGCGTCTGAGAATTCATCTCGTTCGACGTTGACTCCGAGCTCGGATAGTGCACTGTGCCTTGCAAGTTGCGGGATTTCCTCTCCCGCTTGTCCAATGTCGCCTCTCGCATTTGTTTTTGGATTGGCTTTGGAAAAGGCTAAAGCTGTCGGTATTGGCTTTGGCAACCAACATTGTTGGCATCGGGATTCGGCCGTTCCGGATTTCCTTCTAGGGGACATCGTTATTTTTTCGACACAGGTCATAAGAATAAAAAATGGTCGTGAATCATTGACTGCTCTGTTCAGGAAAATGTGGGAGAAGGCAAGAAGAGAAAATTTGCCTGTCACGCCACCGCGGATCCGCATGGCTTACCGGCTTTTGCACTTCCAACTTCTGGACACATAGATATTAGATAATAATCGCCCAGGGGGCGGTGTCCGTTGATCTTATTTCGAATGTTCGCTTCGCATAGCATGCTTGTATGGTCTTCGGAGGTATCTAGTTAAGCACTTGGTCAGCCTTCAAAACTTCAAAGTTCAACCTTGGGTCCTTGGCTGCCTGTAGGCTGTGTACCGTGGTCGCTCCTGCTGGCTCAATTCTCGCTTAATTGAGAACGGCTGTTCGTCACTTGATGCAGCTGGCAGAGGCTGTGGCACGCTTTCGAGAGGGGTTTCACGCCCTAAGTAGTAAGCGGACGAGAAGACGTGTTTATTATTATGTGTCTTGCTCGCCTTAAGCGAAGACAACTGTCGAATCTGCGCCGCGCACCGCTCTCACGTAATACACATGGCTGTACGGAGTAATAATTTAGATACCATGTCTTGTGGTAGACAGGAAAATGGTGGACTTTCTGGACAATTAGAGTGTGCGGCATTAGATGCTCACGATCTTCGCTGTGTTTCTAGTAACGTAGGGTTCAGAACAAGACATAGTATTATTTTCCCTCTAAATTTTGCCTGATGACGGTTACAACTCTCTGCAAGCACTTCTTTCTGGTGGCATTCGGGGTACGAGGCATGGCAGCATGGGTAGGTTCGACACAGTGCACTACAACCATGTGACCAAAACAACCTTTGTTCGTTTATGGAACCTATTGAGGTGGAGAAAAGATTAGGAGACGGCTATGCTTTTGTGTAGGGGGCAAATGGACAGTCAGAGAACGGCATGGAGTCGTGCTCGAGGGATGCATCCATAGAGCCATATAACCATCAACTACCCCAATCCCAAAGGGTCAACTATCAGACCTCAATCTTAGCACACCCGGTCCAACCTCACTTTTTAGTTTCAACAGCACTGTACAGTGTAGAAAATAAGTACGAGACTCCAAGGATCATTTGCTGTGTTCGTATTGCTCAATAAATTTGTACTCGTAGTCTCGTACATTTACATTATAAGCTGAATTTGTATAGTAAATACTAAACTGCCAAAATAGAGCAAATAATACAGCAGTGGAGGTTAGCTGGAGGGCATCTGAGTGCTTTTTCTTTATACTTACTTCTCTACAGAGTGCTTAACTTTAAGCCTTAGGGTCATTAGCACCATACATCAGTGATCACTCAGAGTATCTGAGTATCCATTCATCCTCGGCCAAATCTTTGGCAGAGCTGCGTTTCTCTGGTTCCCATTGTAACATCTTGCTCATAAAGCGTAAAAAGCTTTCCCTTTCTTCTCCCTCGAGTAAAGTTAACCTCTGCTCGAGCGGTCGTGATTCTGGGATGGAGATCCCAGCACAGAATTCGTCTTTCAACCCGGTGTTAGAGAAAGCCACAAGAGTTTAAAGCAGCACATAACATACTGGCATCAGAAAAAAACTCGGTTTTCAAGCTGGCTCGGGCAAGGAGTGTCGGCGGCGGAGGTCCAAGGAGCGCTATCATTTCGGCGAGATGCGCGCGGCTCTGATACGTCTTGAATTCCGAATCGTGACCCGTAAAAAGGTGCTCGCCCTCGAAGGCATCCCAGATCTGGGATGAGTTAGTTATAGACCGCTAACTTAAGACATTCACATTTCCACACTGACCATGCATCCCACATTCCATATATCGACGCTAGACGTCCATGGGATGTCCAAGATGACTTCCGGGGCTCGATATACATCTGGTTGGATTTTTTTCCAGCGATCTGTCCCATCGTCCAGTGGAATGGCCGAGCCAAAGTCGCATAGCACAGGCGCACCGATCACCCTCGGTATGTTGAGCTCGCGCGACTCGTAAATGGTTCTGCCGTCGAGCTCCTTTCTCGGACAAGGCTCATCGAGTTCGGCTTGCTCGAATGCTCTGAACACTGCTTCGTCTGCTTCGAGTAGTATGTTATTCTCTTTGATGTCAGTATGTGCGATATTGCACTCTTGGTGCAGAAGGTCCAAAGCTAGAAACAGGCGCTTGAGCACATGTGCTATAACTGGTTCCGGCAATTTTTCCACAGGATTGCGATGTCTCAAATCGAATATACTTTCCCAGAGTGGCGGGTGCACGAGGCACCGATGCCGTCCATTGGGACCATCTATGTCGAATGAATCAAGCAACGAGCGTACAGCATGGCGGCCCGGGTGGTCAATCGAGGTATTCTCGATTCGCTTGTAAGCGTTGAGCTCGATGTCCTGAATAGGTATGGCCTTTGACTCGCCAAAGAGCTTGACAGTAACGTGTCGACATTCGCTAAACGATTTGTAAGTGAGAATACGCCACGGAGAAAAGAACATGACCAAGACTCTCACACTAGATCCCGTGCCAGCCATACGGTTGATGTAATTCCATAACCTAGTTTGCCTACAACTTGGTAACGATCACGGAAGATCTCGCCGATCTTGACAGGATAGAAATGGGACGCGTCGTAGTCTGGAAGTGTCTCTTCATCGATCTTGTGGTCTGCGGGAATGAGAGTGAACCCCTCATTAGGGAAGGAAAGCGGCTTCCAAGCACGTCCGGAAAACCTCTTCCTCTCACGGCTGGAATTCCTCGTACCGCTGGGATTTCTCGCACAGCTGAATAGCGTCTTACGCCAGCAGCTGAAGAGTGTCTTCCACCAGCGGCTGAAGAGCTGCTTCCAAGAGCGGCTGAAATGCGATTTCCACCAGCGCCTGAAGAGCGACTTGCACCAGCGCCTGAATAGCGACTTCCAACGGCGTCTGGGGAGCAACATCTTGATTGCACTGCACTTAGGTGTGGCGGTCGTGAAGAAGGTAACAAAAACTTGGAAGATGGCCGATCACGATTGCATTTGCACTGCACTTAGGTGTGGTCGTGAAGAAGGTAACAAAAGCTTAGAGGACAGGTTGTCACGCAAAAGATATTTGACGCCCAGCTTACCTAATTAGTAAAGCTGAACTAATTTACGACGATCACTGGAAGATGCGGAAGTAAAGCGAAGCTTTTTAGTAAAGCGAAGCTTTTTAGTAAAGCTAAACTAATTTACGACGATTACTGAAAAGATGAGGAAGTAAAGCGAAACTTTGTTAGTAAAGCGAAGCTTTTTAGTAAAGCTAAACTAATTTACGACGATTACTGAAAAGATGAGGAAGTAAAGCGAAACTTTGTTAGTAAAGCGAAGCTTTTTAGTAAAGCTGAACTAATTTACGACGATTACTGAAAGATGAGGAAGTAAAGCGAAGCTTTACATTTACGTCAAAGTTCAGTGCCGCGGGGGGGCGGCGTTAGCAAAGGAGGGAGGAAAAAAATTTGCTTACATGATTGTGTCGCTCACGTGATTGTGTCAGTGAGCAGAGGGGAAAAACAAAAGTTGAATTGCTTACGTGATTGTGGCAGTGAGCAGAAGGTATGTGTATTAACACCGTACCAGTGGGGCGCACTGCGCCCCACCGCTGCCTCCTTAAGGGCGTCTCGGCGGCCTAGACTACCTAGGACTAAAACCCTATCTATGTACATGAAGAAAGTAGATGATTAGGCAAAACTGAAGAAATCGTGCGGCGACGCGTAGCGGAGGCGCACATTTCGTGTTTGCCTCTTTATGCTCGAGTTTTCAGTTCACATATGAGGGTATGGTGTGGAGCCTTCCTGCCTACTCCTCTTCCCATTGGTCGGTATCCTCAAAAATTAAACTATCACGTGATCCTTTTTTTTCACACATCAGGTGACCTACTTTTTCACGCATTTCACTTTTGCCTATTCTTGGCGCGCAGTGGCACAGCTTCGCGTCACGGCATTTTACTGCTGCTGACGCCGTTTACAGGAGCCTTATCGAGAGTCGTAAGAGCTGCAATCTGATGGATTGATATACCTAGCATGATTAGGCAAAACTGAAGAAATCGTGCGGCGACGCGTAGCGGAGGCGCACATCTCGTGTTTGCCTCTTTATGCTCGAGTTTTCAGTGCACATATGGGTATGGTGTGGAGCCTTTCTGCCTTCTCCTCTTCCCATTGGTCAGTATCCTTAGAAATTGAACCTTCACGTGATATATCTTTTTCACACATCACGTGATCTATTTTTTTCACGCTCATGTGATCTATGTATCCAGTTTGGCCTATTTTTGGCGCGCACTGGCACAGCTTCGCGCCACGGCATTTTTGATTTGTACGAGTCGTACTCCGTACATCACGAGCGTAGCGAGTAGTCCGCTGCAGGCGGCCCCCGGCAGGGCCCCCGGAGGGAAGTTGTGCGCTGTATAGTCCAGTCTACAAAAGAAAGAAAAAATAACTTTCATCAAGAAGGTCCTAACTCTCTTCCATCGTCCATAATCTCAGCTCAATGTCCAAATCTATCAGAAGACTTCGCGTCGTCGAATGCTCTGCATTCTAAACAGTGGAAAGACATACCGTCACATACGTCCGCAACAAACAGCCATACCATCCGCATCACACATTTCCAGCCCGACTCTCTCCAACCCGAAGCGAAGAGAGGCGAGTCTTCTTCCGCCCCGAAGCGCAGCGTAGGGCCGCGTAGGGAAGTACTCGTTTAGTCTAATATCGTGTATGTACTTCCATCATACTGTATCGCGATTCGCGTCAGTGCGGTCACGTGAATCCCCGGCAGCGGGACTCTTCAGCTTCACAATTCCATAGGCCCACCGACCCGACGCAGGAGGGGCCCTTCGGACTTCCCATTTTATCTATCATCATTCATCATCGCTAATCTAAGATGAGCCGGCATTCAGCCACGGAGGTGAGTCGCCCAGGAGAGCAGGTCTGAGGTAGGAGGTATGTACATAGGCATGTACCATGTATAGTTGACACCTATGTTCATTGTTGCTGAAGACTAGGCAAATTCCAGGTCATCACACCTAAGTCTAAAAGCCAGATGAGTACTCGTGAGTCGTGGGTGTAGATATAGTACACCCACGAGTATAAGCGGAAGCCAGATGATCAGATCTTTGTGACTCAGATTGTCGGCCGCGACAGGATGGGGACAGGTCGGCGGTAAGGACAGCAGTACAATGAGACTAGCCGGATTTACTTTATCGGATCCAATAAAATCTCCTCAAGGAGTCAAATACGACAAGTCTGAGGAAACACGGGAGACCTTAATGACCACCCTGATAACTGCTTAATCACCACCCTGATTACCTAAAATAGTATAGTGTGTTTCTGGTACCCTGCTAGTGCGGTACCTATCCTATCTAGCGCTTGGCTTGGAGGTAAGTACCCCTCGCGGCGCGTCGCGTCAACAACACTTTTTTTTCTTACCACAGCTTTCGAATGTATGATAACATTTCTTGAAGCTATACTTTTTACTTCCCATCGCTTTATCAAGTTCAAAATGAGCTCTCCGTCGTCTTCAACATCGCAGCCACCGAGTGCTCAGCTTGGCGCGTTACGCAGCCCATCGCGACGTCCTTCGGCGCCTCCATCGCAGGATGATGGATCTGACAACTCTATTACTTGCCTGTCTCCCATGAGAACGCCGAAAATGATCGCGAAGCCGCTTTGGGTGCTGATTCTGAGCTCCAACGCGCACCTCCTCTGCCACGGCGGCGCGTATTAGATTACGTGCCAAGGCGTCGTGACAATGATGAGGGTTGAAGGCGAGGATTGTGATCTCACAGACCTTTGGGACTCCAGTATTCGCGACCGCGACCATCTGCCACCGCCAGAGGTGATGTATGACAGTTTCGACGTCGCCGTCGATAGCGTTACTGCGTGGGCAAAAGAGCATGGAGTGGCCTACAGGAAGCAGAAGTGGACCAACAAACATCACCACAGGCTTCTGATGGTCTGCGTCCGCGCTGGGAAGCGTCTCGAGGGGGCCGATATACACGACGAGTCGAGGCCACGGCCAGGAGCTACGTCGCAGAAAACTGGTTGTAAGATGAAGTTCTATCTTATGGCGGTTGATAATACGCAGCTGGACGGCCAGTGACTGTGGAGGGTCAAATGGTGCGAGAACAGAGCCATTCACAACCATGCTCCGCTGAAAGATGTGTTTTCATATCCGAAGTGCAGGCTTTATAGATATAGTTTTTTTTTGTGTGAGCTTTAAGTAGCAAACGCGACCCATGACGGCTTCTTTTCAGCGCTTCCATGTTTCATAAAAAAAAGTGACTATAACTGAGCCATATCGTCCAAACGGGAGCTTCATTTTGAGCTCACGTCCCTTCCAGCACGGCGCTCAGCATTGGGCTGCGCGCACCTCAACGGACGACGATAAAGGTACAAAGCGAGATGGGATCGGTTACAGCATGATTGGCTGTGGTACAGACGCTAGCAGGGTACCAGAAACACACTATACTATGTTTGGTAATCAGGGTGGTCACTAAGGTCTCCCAGGAAACACATGGGGGGATAAATATGTACATGTGTTGTGACTTGTGATCCGTCACATGCCTTGCATCATCAATAAGCTTTGGGGCTACTAACTAGCCCCGGGCTAGTAATGTATGTACACCCCAAGATCCATTGTGTTTTCACTGTTCAGAAAATGCAATGCCACGTATTGTACACGATCTTATGGTCTGCGCCGCTGCGGGAATGAGATTAAAATGCCGTGACGCGAAGCTGTGCCAGTGCGCGCCAAAAATAGGCAAAACTGAGCCCCTTTGTTTCAGAGTCCGAAAGTTTGTGAGCCAATGAATTCGGAAAGGCTCCACACCATACCCTCATATGTGTACTGAAAACTCGAGCATAAAGAGGCAAACACGAAATGTGCGCCTCCGCTACGCGTCGCCGCACGATTTCTTCAGTTTTGCCTAATGAGATCGAACCCCTCATTGGGGAAGGAAAGTGGCTTTCAAGCACGGGTCTTCCTCGCAGGGCTGAAGTTCCTCGCACAGCTGTAGAGCTTCTTACGCCAGCGGCTGTGGAACAACATAGCCATTGCAATTGGCACTGCAGTCTGAAGAAGGTAATATTACAAATTTGGAAGACAAGATTGTCACGTAAAAGATGTTTTAAGTTTGGCGCCCGGCATTACCAATTTACCTAAGATCTTCGCTAATCTGAGAATCGGATTTCCCTACCGATCCGCCCAAAAGGCCAGAACACTACTTGTAAGCTGACAGAAAACCGGCTTGCCGCTTTTAGGGCGGGACATCTATCACTTCTATAGTGCAGTGCAACGACCACGGGGGTAAGTCACCCAGGAAAGCGAATATGTACATAGGAGGTATCTACGTATGTATACCATGTATAATTGACACCTACATACATACCTTGTTGCCGGAGCGGCGGAGACTGGGCAAAGCCCAGGTCATCACACCTTAGCGGCAAGCCTAAGCCAGATGTAGATGATCAGATCTTTATGACTCAAATTGCCGGCCGCGACAGAATGGGGACACCGGTCGCGGTAGGTAAAGCCTCAGCACATTGCACAATGAGACTAGCCGGATTTGCTTTACCGAATTCAATAAAATGGCCTTTGGGGAAACACATGGGTGGGTATATACGTATGTACATACATACCTAATACATGTGCTGTGATGCGCCACATGCCTTGCATCATCAATTAGCTTTGGCGTAGTTACAACTTAGACCCAAAGATCCATTGTGTTCTGTTCAGAACTTCAGAAAAGGTAATGCCACTTGAGAAAATGGGATGGAAACGGAGAAGACAACAAGAGTAGAGGAGATCCGCTCAGGATCCCCACAGACGAATCGATAAAGAAAGATGAACTCTCAAGTAAGTGATGGGAATCATGGGATCATGGGACAAGAACACGTCACAACACACGAACTGAACTTGGTTGGAATATATCTATCTCAGAAAGAAAACAGACGGGGTAACGATATATGTACAACCAAAGTTATGCCTCACATCCTGGGGGGCAGGAGTGGTGAACGGTACGCGAGGTTTTAGGTAGCCTCGCGTAGCAAGCGATGCTCACCCTGAATCACCACCGGTCAAAACAGGAAGCAAGCAACAATACGGAGTATGCCCCGCTTTTCTACTTCAGGTGGACGGCTGGCAGAAATTAAGCGAGCTGACTCGGAGACATCACTGATGTCTATAGCCGCCCGCACCAAAATTGAGATGACATCTCAGCAAACTCCAGCCTGGCTGACAACCAGCTGACCCACCC
>SRQH01000082.1:0-61640 GCA_018360345.1 Claviceps sp. LM84 group G4
CATTTTTGACATTTTAAATGGCTAGATTGCGAAAAAGTGAAATAAATAGGTGTGGTGATCCAAAATGGGTCCAATTTGGCGTTTCGCGTTATTCACTTGGTGGGGCTGTATCGACCCGGCGACTAGCTCGTCTGAGGGGTTGGCGAGTGAAGATGGAACTACATACATACCTAACTGACGTTGAAGAAAAAAGCGACGAGACAATCAACATTCCATCGAGCAAGCTACTGATCCATCATCCGACGGACCAACCCGCTCGCCTTTCCCCGGCCCCCTCGTTGCTGCTGCTGCGGCAAGACCTGTGGCGGACCGCCCCTTTCTTCCTTCCCTTCATAAACCGGGTTGTCGCCACAAAAGAGCCTCCCGGACGACCAATGCCAGCGCAAGTTACCATGTCATCATTGTCATGATGCCCTCATCTCAGTCCGTCGCTCGCCACAGGAGAATGCATCCTCTCAACACTCCTTTACACTACGTATCCTAGAAGCTTTTTCCTAACAACCGACCGAAACCCCCCCTCCCCGGAGAGAAAAATATACGAAAATAGGACAGGGAAGAGAGGATCATGGAAGACGCCAGCGCTCCCGAGTCAACCTTCCTTTCCGCCCTCCTCCACATCATCAACTCGGCCTGGTCGCTCGCTTGGTCGCTCCCCTGGGGGCGCTACGCCGCGCTTCTGGCACGCGGTGTGGTGTTTCCCTTGCGCGTGCTCTGGACGCCGGTGTCGTACCTGGTCGGGGTTTCGAAGGCCGTGTTTGCGCCGGTGGCGTATGTGCTTGATTATGCGGGCGGGTGGGTTGGTTATCTGGTAGGGGTGCTGATCGGTTTAGAGGTATGGATTATCAAGAGACCATTCATTTGTGGTATTATTTATTATACTTTTTCTGGACACGAAACTAACTTGCTTTGCCCCTACTTTCTAGCCGTTGTACACATTTGTAAGTCGGATGGCCCCCCCTTTTCTCGCCATCTTTTTCATGTTCCTGTTCTTTTTATGTCGCAAAGCTTCATGTCCACGACTTTGTGTCAAAGAGGAGGAAACGACCGGAAAAAGAAACCCTTGTATCATCATGACAAGAGAAAGGAAGAACAAAAAAAAAAAAAAAAAAAAAAAAAAGACAACTATGTTCAGTCTCTGCTCAAAACAAAGAGTACTCGACAAAATTTTCCAATAACAAAGTATACTCACTCACACCCTACCAGTTCAGCGTGGCCGCCTTCGTAGGCATCCTAACCGGCATCTTCATGGCTCTCCTTTCCGCTCTCCTCACAACCTCGCTCAACATGCACGACACCTCCGACGACACCCAAGTCGCGTCCCTCCGCGCCCAGCTGAGGAGGCGCCTCCAGATGCAGGCCCGCAAAGAACAGTACCTCCAGGACCAGTATCTCTCCGGAGGGGATCCTCTGTCCCAGAAGCAGCAGCAATTTGGTCATGAGCCAGACTGGCACTGGGCTGATCCTGCTACGTTGGCCTCATCTCCCAAGGGGTCGCGATTTCGGCGCATCTCGAGCCTGCAGGCGGAGACGATTCACGAGGAAGATGATGATGATGATGATGATTCGGGGCAGTAACTTTGAGCAGCCTGCTCATTCTAATTTGATTTTGTATTCACTTTGTCTCCCTTTCTTCAGTTTTGTCATCAACACAGCAGTCAGGATCTGGTTATGATTGGTTTTCACATTCATACTCTCGTCGTGTATATTAGTATCGGTATGGCCTCTTCTTTGTCCCTTGCCTTGCATGCCCTCATGTGTTTCTCATGCCAGGATAGCCCACCTCGTCTTGTATATTCAATATCATTTCTTTCTTCTCCCCACCCCCTTTCGTCTATGGACCTTTGAACAGTGCGCAGAGACTCCGTCGCGCGAATTCAACGACTTGCCTGCCCTGAGAAGATACCTACCGCGTCGTCCATCAAACCTGTGAGTGTGCGCGTGTTGAGCTAACCTCTTCGTAAGCAAAACCTCTGCTAGACTCGTGCCCATCGGACAGTGTCACAGTACACGAAGCGGAGGCTCACTCCTCAGCGCCTGTGCATCCTACCAAGTCTCCAAGGTGACACTACCGAGGCATACTGCAACCTACATAGCCTCCGTCAGTGTAGACGACCCGTCTCATCCACCCTTTGAGTTCTCCCCCAAAACGTGAAAGTCTCGCGTACCCATCCCGCAAGTTTGTGTACTGGGATACGCCAACACCAAGCCCATGCCGGGCCCAGCAAATAGCAACAAAGACGCGCCAAATAAAAACAGACATCGCAAAAAAACAACTTCTCGCTCCAAGTCAGGTAAGGGAAAGCCTCCATTTTCTAGATCGCATCTGTGCCTTTTCTGTCTTTCATTCTTCCTTTCTGTGAAGACGCACGCTTCAAAACTCACATCCTTCATATATCAGGACCCGCTAATCACAACAGATGTACTTCAAAGCCAGCAGACAAGAAGCACGTCCAACAAAGTATCAACGACGATACTCCTCCCTACTCCTACTCCTCCCCAATCCCAACGGCGACCGCGTCCTACTCCGACTCACCGTCCTCCTATCCCGATCATCCCACCTCTCCTTCTCCGCATACCGCCATCTATCATCCCGCGGCGGTGGCGGCAGACGATCGTCCCATCGTCGCCCACCACCACCGTCGCCTGGATCGGTTCTATAAGCTGGGATGTAAGTATCTATCTCTGGGCCCCCGAGACCAGGACCTGAGGAGCCAGATCCGGCGCCAATACCTGGGCCGGGACCACCGTGATTCATCCGTCCAGGGACGCGACTTCTTCGATAATCTACATCGTCGCCTCCGCGATTGGGAGGTCTATCTTGCGGGGGAGGACGAGGGTGCGGTCCGCGATCGCGTTGCCATGCTGGTCTTCTGTCGTCGCGGTATCGATGGCCGTTGACGTTGCCGGCGGGGCGTCCGTATCCATCTCCGGGGTTGAAGCCGGCGTTGGAGCCGTTGACGTCGGGTCCGACTCCTACTGTGCCGCCCTTGGGGGCAGGAGGGAGGTTCGCTTTGCGGTCGTGGAACTTTCTGCGGTCGAGCTCGTGGCTGTCTTCGTAGGTTGGGATATCTTCGGGGGCCATGGGGAGGGGGACGGCTTTGAAGTAAGGATGTTCGAGGGCGTCTACGGCGTTGATGCGGGTGCGCCAGTCGAGTCGGAGAAGTTCTTTGAGGAGAGAGATGGCACCGGAGCCGTATCTGGCATCGTGTTAGCGTTTCCTATCATGGGGTATAGGAAGCGATGTTGTTTTGCTTTGTCGGACCGTGAATCGAGATGTATGTGCTCATAGATGCAGTAGTAACTTACTCTCGAAAGCGGCTGCTCAAGTTTCCGGGTCGGGTTCGTGGTGACAGTTGCTCTCCGCCAGGGAGCTGTCTCCATCCGGGCATCGTATCTTCATTGGGCGACCCCACGAGATCCCAAATCAACTCCAGCTGGTGGACGTCGCTCTCGCCGGCGAGAATGGGTTTCCCCACCAGCATTTCGCCAAATACACATCTATCCGTCCGTCAGCGTTCGTGATGAGTAATTTCGAAGAAAATCTCTTACCCAACACCCCAAACGTCGATAGCCGGTGTGTATTGCCTCAGCTGAAGCAGCAGCTCTGGCGGTCGATACCAGCGGGTTACGACCAGGCCCGTATAATCTCTCTTCCCTTCACCCATAGCTCGTCCCGCCCGCGGCGTAGGGCCGTCGTAGTGTCTAGCTAAGCCGAAATCGGCAATCTGAAGTATGCCCCGATTGTCGATCAACAGATTGGCCGCTTTCATGTCTCGATGGAGAATGTGATTGTCGTGTAGATAGCAAAGGCCCTCGAGTAGCTGCTTCATGTAGCACTTGATCTGTGCTTCTTTGAAGTGAACCGAGGGGTTGTCGAGCAACCCAGACAGGTCGTGATCCATGTACGGCGTGGCCATGTACATTATGGGTTTCTTCCGTTTGTCCGCTGTTTTGATTAGTGGTGATCTGTTGATGTCGAGTCGGGCAGGGTCGCTGTGTGCATTCCGTCGATGCTGTGTCACTCACTAGGTCGTGTGGCATGCTCAACAGCCATGTCTTCGAGTTTAAGAATATTCTTATGCGACAGCAATTTCAAGAGCTTGATCTCTCGCAGCGCCGTAATGGGAAACTGTGAAAGACTTGTCAGCACCTTGTTCTCCTTTCGCGAAAATGTATAATACCCAAAGAGAGTATCGTGACATACTCCGTCTTTCTCGTGATGCATGATGATCTTCTTGAGCGCAACAAGCGCTCCCGTGTGCTTCGAGCGAGCTTTGTGGACCTCACTGTCGTGTCCAGCAGATTAGCATGCCGGCCCATTATGCTTCTTGTTCAAGCAACCAAAGGAATCCTGTGCCGTGGCACTCTGTATCCGAAAAAGTTCAAGGTCTCAACGAACCCAAAAGTTCCTTCCCCTAGTTTTCCCAGTAGCTCGTAGTCGGAGATGCGCGAGCAGCCTTTGAAGCTGTGTTGCGGTCGGGCATTATTGCTGACGGTCGGAGTCTGCGATGAGACGCCATTCGGCGTTCTCTCAGACGACCGATCCATGGCGGCGGCCATGGAGCCGAGAGGGCACGATGAGCAACGGCTTGTAGGAAATTCAGGAATGCAGTCGAGGAGGATCGCGGGAAGACGAAGCAGTATAGCAAACAGCTGTCGGGCAGGCGCAACCGGACGGACGAGAAACGCGTTCAATAGAAGCTTCGATGTGCTGGTGGTGGGTCGGTGAGGGTGACGACTTCAGAATGATGCAGACAGATCGGTTTTAGGGAGGTATACAGGTCGAAGGCTGGATGACCCGTAGTTAAGATGTTTGTTGAATTCTTGCGGCCAGACGGGCGGCGGCGGACGAAGATGGACGAGCGCTTCCGAAGCTCCATTGTCAACTGATTTGGTGCAGGGAAGGTGTTTAATTGGTGGGCGGCACGCTGCCTCATCTGCCTCATTGGCCCACCGAGGTGATTGGACTTTGGCCGATTTCAGTTCTGCCGATCGTGGATCGGTGGCAGGCAACAGAAGCCGGAAAAGTGGAGCGCTAAAGACTGTCGCAGACTCGCGGATGTCTCCGAGCGAGGTAGAGGTACCTAATGTCCTTGTATACCATCCTGGTGCTCAGCACACTGGCAAAGGCGGCAAGTTGTTGTTTCTATGTATACTTATACCAAAATTTTCAACTATGTACCTTTAAGTGCAAGCATGAGGATTAAGGACTTACAGAAACCGCGTTGACTATGCGGATTGTCTGGCACGACGACGTTACTTTATCTCGTGGCCCTCTTGGTACGAAATGTTCTGTACAGCACAACAGAACACCCGGGCACGACTCTCCACTCTTTATCCAAAGACTTTCTAGGAGGTACCTAGGTAATTCCACTCCAAATTAGTGCGCATCGACAAAACTACACTATACATAGGTAGTCACAGGCTCGAACACCCTCTCTCATCCTCCACTTTTCCTCGCCCGCCAGGTCGTCTTCATGAAGCTATCCCAGAGATGCCTCAAACCCCGCCAGTGGATAAAAAAATGCCCGAATCACGCCTTCTCTTACCGGCCGCCTTGTCCAAGTTCCGAGTGGTCCTCCTCGCCTGCCTGCGGGGGCTCTCCTCTTCGTTCTCAGCCTCCGCCGTTTGTGCATCCGTAAGGAAGTATCCCGGCAACAGAAGCTCCTCGTCGTCGTGCTCATCCTCAGGGTGATGGTACAAGAAACTCGGCCAGACGACCTTGCCGATATCCTGTCTACGCGGCAGGCCCTTGGCGCTTCTTTCAGACTTGTTACTGTTGCTGTTGTTGATTTCATTGTCGTCATTGTTCATGTCGTCATTGTCATTGTTGGATGCCGAGGCCAAAGCTGGTGAAGAGACAGACGCAGACGCGGTGGCGGTGGTGTCTTCGGTTGCCATCATAGGAGATACGGGTAGAGGCCTCCAACCGCCATGATAGCTAAAGGAAAAACTCGGCCGGACTCTGTCCCGGAGATGCTGGATTTGCATCCAGGCCTGGCACATGTGCTCGCACAAGACCTCGAGACCGGCTTTGAAATGCTCCCTGTGCGCTGAGGAGACCCAAAGATCCAGAGTCCTGTGTACGTTCTCGACGACTTCTCTGACGCGCGCCTGTTTCTTCTCATCCTGTGTCTGAGGGAGGATCTTGAGGAGCACGGAGCGGACGAAGAACTCATGAGAGGGGTCCTCGTTCCACAGCGTGTTGAGGATGTGATCGATCTCGTCTGTGCAGGACGTCATGTAGACGGGTTTGAAGACGTATTTGTCGAGTGCTTTGGCATAAGCGGCCAAGCCAGCGGCAACGCGCATCCGTCGCGCGGCGCGCGAGTTGGAGGCGCAGAGCGGGGTGATGTGCTGTATAGAGGCGTTGCTGCGTATGTCGTCCCATGCGAGGTGGTTCTTGAGAAGGCTTTCCTCGAGGTCTCGATCGAGCTGGTCCTCCATGAAACGGTAGGCATGGTGGAAATGGGAATCCAGTAAGTGACAGCTGGAAGAGAGCATTTGCCATTAGCAGTGAATTGAGGAGTGTCCGCCAAGAAATGCATTTGAATCGCCCAATCGCACCAGGAAGGGCTTGATGAGATTTGATGGGACGGATTGAGTTTCTGAATGGACAAATCAGGGATATTCAGAAATTCCAGGAATATCAGGCACTTCAGCATTCAGTAACACAAGAACACCACACTCAACTCACATGGCCTCTATTTTCTCATTGTCCAACTGTGGCATCGTGACACGAAAAGCCTCCAACTGTTCCAACTGCTCCTGCACCGTATGCAGCGCCTCCGTCGTGCTCGCAAGCTGGACGCCCCTTGACGCCAGCTCGACCTGGATAGCATCCCTGTCCTGCCGGATGACTTCCAGCGCCGCAATATGTTGATTCTTGGCCTGCACCTCGGCGACGAAGTCCTCGATATGGCCATGCTGTTCCCTGATGCTCGCGGCCTGCGCAGCGCACTCCTGTTGCTGGGCCTGCAACTTTGCCTGCACGGCCTTGTTCTCCGCGGTGGCTTTTTCCAGCAGTTCCTTCTGCTGCTTTAACTGGACCTGACAGCCAGTCAGCTCGACCAGGTTCCTATCGTAGGCGATCTCGGTGCGACGAGACGTCTCTCGCTCGTGACGAAGGTCACGGCGCATGCTCTTCAGCTCCGTGAAGCTAGGCGATAAAGCAAAGTTCTCAACGAGCAGAAGTAGGTCATCGACGGGGTCTTTGGCTCCGGAGGCAGATGCCTCTTGTGTGGGTTTGCGAGGCCATGGAGTGCCGCTGCTGGGAGTCTGGGACGCCATGACTGATTGTTATGCTAGTGTTTGCATGAAGAATGCCTGCTGAATGGCGAAAAGAAGGAAGAGAGTGTTTTATTGTGTTTCGGGCGTATTCCCCCCTCCCAGCCTCTTCGTATGCGGCAAGCACCTACAGACGCTCATCTGATTGGCAAGGCTCCGAACGGAGCCGACAATGCATACATTCATGCAAGTGTTTCCCGAAAGGTCGGCCGAGAACGACTTAAGACGTCTTGAGACGGGAGCATATCGACGCTCCCCCAATGGCTCCCACTGGCTCCCAATGGCTCTCAATGGCTCTCAATGGGTCCCAATGGCTCTCAATGGGTCCCGATCCCTAGGCTTCTGAAATTTCTAACAGGAAGATTTGAAAGAGAAAAAAATAACATGAAAGGGGTGCTTCAACGTTATCGGGGAAAAATCAATCGGACATGCAGAGATAGCAGTGGATGGAGTCTTGCCCCTTTGACTGTTACGTTTGACGTTTGATGTTGACGTGTTGAGCGTTGATAGGCGCGTCCGATGGGCTGGCCGTGAAGGTTCGGTGGGCGACTGCAGGTGATTGTGCGAATGAAGTGAACGAAAGTGAATAAAGTCGGTAGTTTGGGTGGCGAATAGAAGGCCGTCTTTTCAGTTTCGCAGTTCATGCAGGTCGAAGGTTACAGCTTGCGTCTGTACCAATGAAAATGTCGGACAATCAAACAGTCTCTTGCGTGCCAAGCCGTTCCCATTTCCATGGCTTATTCCCGTTTCATACATATACCTGTACTTCGTAACGACACACCTTATTTTCGTCCCATTTCCAGGAACAATTACATATTTCTATGCACCTTCCCATGCCCATTGCCCTTTTCTATGCCCACACATGACGGATTGCCTGTCCTTTCACTGCCGGGTTATTTCACGTCCACCTTTAGGTAGCAACCTTTACGCCCATGTGACCATGTCTGTATCCAGTACTACCATAATCTTCCATGTTTAAAGATACCGTTTGCCATGCCCCCAACTACAATTTACAAATTACGCCCCTTCCATCCATCCATCTTGTCCCCCCACTTACCCTCCTGCCGCCGCCCGGTCCGGGCATCGGACTAGAATCCATCAGACTAGAGGTACCTAGGTAATAAAGCTAAGATTGACCCCGTGCGAGGAAAAAAATCCCCGGAAAAAAGGTTCTGGCTAAAAACGGTCGAGCCTAGATCCCTTGCGAGTCCGACATGTTCATTTCATTACCGTAGGTATGTAGGTAGGTACCTCTGTTTTTATAGTCCCCCGCCCTTTGTGGTTCTTTTCCCCATCTTTTCCATGGTTCTTTTCCAACATTCCTTGAAAAGTGTCTTCCATTCCCTTCATTACTTTCTCACTTTCTGGGCACGACGTTTGCTTCGTTTGGAACAATTCCATACCTGTACTACTGTAGGCTGTCACGACTCACACGCAGCCTCATCATGTCCTCTCCTCACGACTCCACCGGGCTGCCCGAGTCGCGGGTCCTCATCATCAGTACCGGAGGCACCATCTGCATGCAGGAAGGGCCTGATGGACTGACTCCGAGCGCGGGGTTCCTGGAGAGTGCCATGGCGCCAAGGCCGACGTTCAATGACATGTCTGGGCAAGAAGGTATGAGAGCACTGTTATCGTTTGCTGCTTGATTCTTCTTTTGCTTTTTCGAAATCTGTCTGGTATGCCCTGCTCATGCAGTGTAGGTATGCTTTTCGGGTAACAGCTTGTTTTCTCATACTTGTTGGACTCAGACTTTCGCTGTTCGCTCGTCACTCGCTGACTCACTCACCCCGCCTTGAGACCCCAGTACCCCTCAACACCATGCAAAACATCACCACTTTTGCATTACACTCTTCACATCAAAACTATCACATCCACACTCATATCAGATATCACATCACACCTTCATATCATAGCCCATATCACAACCTTGCACCACCTCCCCCCCCCAAAATCATCAAGAAACTAGAAAACATGAAGAATGCACAAAATAACACCTTTACGCCCCCCTATAGTCGACCTCCAAGCCTACCGCCAAGGCCATCTCGTCTCTCTCCGCTCTCTGCGCACACCTCCCACCGCCCACAAACGCCACATCCGATACTCAGTCCTCGAATTCACCCCCCTCCTTGACTCGTCATCCATCTCGGCCAGCGACTGGGACAACATGGCCTCGTGCGTCCACGAAAACTATCACCTCTTTGACGGCTTCGTCATCCTCCACGGCACCGACTCTCTTGCCTACACCGCCTCCGCGCTCTCCTTCCTCATGACCAACCTAGGCAAACCCGTCATTCTCACCGGCTCCCAAGCCCCCATCTTCTCCCTCCAATCCGACGCCGTCGACAACCTACTGGGATCCCTCATCATCGCCGGCACATTCGTCATCCCCGAAGTCTGCCTCTTCTTCCACCACAAACTCTACCGTGGCAACCGCACCACAAAAGTCAGCTCCGCCGCCTTTGAAGCCTTCGCATCCCCAAACCTCGCCCCCCTCGCCATAGTAAACGGCCTAGGCATCACAGTAAACTGGAACCTCGTCCTCCGCCCCACCACCCTCGACGAATTCCGCGTCCAAGGCCCCCTCGACACAACCCACGTCGCCTGCCTCCGCGTCTTCCCCGGCATCAAACCCGAAATGGTCGACGCCGTCCTCCGCCTTCCCTCCCTCCGCGGCCTCATCCTCGAAACATTTGGCATGGGCAACGTCCCCGGCGGTCCCGACGGACCTCTCACCCAAGCCCTCCGCTCCGCCGTATCCCGAGGCGTCATCGTCGTAAACGTCTCCCAGTGCGTCAGCGGCTTCGTCTCCCCCGTCTACGCACCAGGCACACAACTCGGCCGCGCCGGCGTCATCTTTGGCCTAGACCTCACCCCCGAAGCAGCCCTCACGAAACTATCACACCTCCTCGCCTTACCGGATTTGACCCCTGCGGAAATCACCTCTCAGTTTTCGCAATCTCTCCGCGGAGAAATGACCGAGATTGCTCATCCTACCTTTTCGCATCCTACGGCCCCGTTGGAGGAACACGCTGCGTCTCAGCTGCTTACCTCAACGGAAGCTGCGTTTGCAGCTCTGGGATATGCGATCCGCGATGGGGAATTATCAGTCGTGAAGAAGCTCCTTTCGGGGGACGGAACACATCTTTTGCATACGGCGGATTATGCAGGCAATACGCCTGTGCATCTCGCGGCTGTGAGCGGAAATCCGGATATCATGAAGGAACTTCTCGAGCAGGGCGCGAGTGTCCATGAGAGGAACAGAGCGGATAATTCGCCTTTGTTTTTGGCGTATCTGTCTGGGAATGAGTCGTGTGGGGATCTGTTGCGGTTGGCAGGGGCGCATTTGTCGATGGAGGAGAAGGAGAGGGTGGCGGTGGGGGGTGTGTCGAGGAAACGGAGGCGGGGGGAGGAGAAGACAAATGATGTGGTGAAGAGTTGATGTGATGGATCGTGCTGACACGATGAATGTATTATTAGTGAAAAGAGAATCGAAGATATGATGTCATGCCATGCCTGGTGCCAGATTCAATTTGCCAGTGTATACGGTAGGAGGTAGGTACATAATGATGAACGGAAACCTTGGCGGCTAGGCAGGTATATAGGTACCTGACCAGGCTGACCGAAATGATGGATACAATGACGGGAAGAGAATGAAATAGAGTACACATAGACTAGAGCAAAACAATGGGTGAAAAAAAAAGCCATGTTTTTCGTAATGTTATAGCTACTACTGCGATGCATAATCCCAGGGTAAATCTGCTCTCTGTCTAGTCACCTGCTGCCGCCGCCGCCGTTGTTCTACCCTTCCTGGTGTATCCAGAGTCTTTCTCTACCTTCTCTTATCGGTCACCGCTCTACCACGTACATGAAGCCCACCAGCACATTGTGCCCACGACACAAACACATCATGACTTACAACACACAACACCCCATCCTGCCCTTATCGAAGGAACAAATCCCCAACACCGTTTCTCAAAGACCTGGTCCTATCCACATGGTCGAGCCCGAGAAAGTCTTCCTCGGGAGATGCCAGCGCCCACAATTCATCATCTTCTCACTTGTTAGCCATCGCTCTCATGTCCATGGGTTGACAAGTCGGATCAAGCGCGTGTGAAACTCACCATCTTTAAGGTACCGCGGTTTCGAGTAATTGACTCGGCGCACGGCAGCAAACTTGATCTTCTCAAAGCTCTTGCCCTTGATACCAGTCCGCTTCTCAAGACGCTTCTTGGTGTCTACAAACTTCTCGCCCTCTATCAAGAGGAACCTAAAAGGCACTCCATGCACTCGGCTCACCTCGTTCTGGAAATGGAATGCTTGTATCAAAGTCTCGTCCTTGGCCGCTATCTCTTCTTCCGGAATCCTCTCGGCATACATTTGCGTAAACTCGTTGAAATTTATGACGGGTTGGTCGCGTCGCGATTCACGGTAGAATCTGTTTGTGTTTGTCTCGTACACTCTTATTCGACCGCCTTCTTGCTCATCGGGAATCTGCGCCTTTTTGATCAGAGCTTGAATCACGTCGTCCATGGTGCCCGACTTGGGGACGAGCAAGTCGAATTGTTCCTATTTCACATCCGCCGTCAGCTGGCAATCTCTCGGCAGAATTTTACAAAGTTTGGGCAAGATGGGGAAAAGGGGTCGAATGGCAGCCACGCACCTCTTTCGTGATTCCTTCACTCAGCCACGTCAACTTTATGCTCTTCTTGGTGTCCAGCTCTGCCAGACTCATCTCAAGCACCTCGAAGTAAAACGCATCCCCTCTTTGGTTGGAGGCCAAGCCAGTGCCCATGGGATTCAGAATCTGTCTCAAAGTCGGGTTGGTACCACGCCGAACCGGTGACTTGGGATTGTTTGATGCCAGGTGTACCGTCCACAGACGAATATGGGTCGGATCCGCTTTCAGATGAGCTGCGATGCGTTCCGAAAGAGTGTCGTAGTTGATCTTGGAGCTGAGCACAAGCTCAAACGGTTGGTACTGTTCTTGGTCGCACCTCGGGTGGGGGTGGAACCGCACAGTTCTCTTGTTTTCCAAGAAATCGTAATATTCTCGAGCATCCTCGAAATGGTCCGAGGCCACAAGGGATCTGCATGGTCTCAGCATACGTCTTGACAAGTTTGCATTTTCAGATGTGTGGGAAAAAAAAAAGACTCACGGCTCTTGAGACTTATCTTGCGACTGGTCTTGGTCTGCAGGACGGGCAGAGGAGCATCTTTGAAAGCAAATGATGTCGCCGTCTTGCAATTCGGCCGCCTTGAGCGTCTGCTTCGCCTTTAATGGCTCAATCATGGTGGGTTTGATTTCCTAACTCGAGCGTCAGATTCGAGCGTCAGAACTTGGAAAAAGGAGCAGCTCAGGGTGAATGGCAGTAGATGATAATGTCGACAGAGATAAAGCCTTACCTCCCAAAGCAGAAGCTTTTCATCTGCGGATAACGCTTCTCCCCATCCCATCTTCTCCAAAATCTGGGGCACCAGATCCTCCACCTTCTTGTCCTTACCAATGTACGCGTGCCCAACTCCCCGCAACGTCTGTTGTTTGCTGTCAAAGTGTTTGAGGAAGAGAAGCAGCATGTCATTTTTGACCACGACGCCATTTTCCTGGCTCTGGTAAGAGGGCCAGACGGGCTCACCGTCAGCGTCAAAGGATTCTGCCACCTCGGCCCACAACCTTAGACGGTGATCGCGATGGGCTGCCGAGCGACTATAGACCTCCTCTACGGTGGGCCGCAAGTCCATGATGGGCTGGTCAGGCCGAACTGTCTTATTTTGTCGATTTACCATTAACCAGAGGCGGATTTTGCGCGCGTCCTGGCACATGTCTTTGGCCACTAGAGTTACGAATTCCTCCATCGTCATGTTTCGTCGGATGCGATGCGAACGTGGTGAAGCCTCATCTTCTGAATTTGGTTCAAAAGTGCAGAGGTCAGTGGCATCATAGTGGCGAAACGTGTCGTCGCTGATGACCTGGGCTATCATGTAAAGGTGGGCTTCTCTCAGCTCACGTTTGCGCGCCTCTCTCATCGCGTTCTCTTCTTCCACCCGTTGTTCTACAGTGACCGGGTCAGCGGGGACACGAAGAGGGAAGCCATTTGGCGAAGTAAGTGGAGGGTAAACATACGCAGATGCTGAGGAATATCGCTCTTCTGTACCTGACAGAGGATCTTGTCCAGTTTTGACTGGCGAATGTACACCAACATGTAGGCACTGTTCTGGCGGATGATGGGCGTCTTTGTCGTCGTGGGAGCACGGGCACCATTGGAAGTCCTGTATTCTCCCCCAAAGTTTTCCTCGAGAACTTCTCGAGAGGTGGCCCTGGTGACTTTATCGTCGTCATATCTATAAAACCAGCCATCCTTCTCGGGCTTGATGAATGCATAATAATGGCCGGCATTAAGATCGCCGCTATGGACAAGGACACTGTGTAACTGATAAGTCCATGGCTCCGACTTGTCGGCATCGTCAATCAGATACGGCGCAGCGTCGAAAGTGTCGGGAAATTCATAGCGGTCGTTAATCTTCATCATCATGTCTCGTTGGATGTCATATTCAAAGCGCTTCAGTTGCAGGTGCAGAACGTCCGGGAAGCTGGTGAAAATAACGCCTTTGTTAGCGTCTTGCAACTTGTGTTCGTCCCCGGCAAAGTACTGGTTTTCGCCGTCCATTTTTTCAACCTGGATGTAGTCCTGAAAGCTTTCGAGCAGATTTTTGTTGCCGCTGACGTTGAGTTGAATATCCCAAAAGTCTTCGATGCGGCTTGACTCGTAGTCCACGTTGATGCATGAGATATACGTCTTGATCTTGCCACTAAAAATTTCGGGAAGCACATTTTCGGCTTTGGTGCCCTTCATTTTCTCCTCCATGCGCTCCATCAACTTTCGAGACAGTTCTTGGACGTCTTGCTGCTCAAAAATATGCCGCGTCTCCCAACCAAATGACTTTGTCAACTCGTTGGTGCCGACAGCCTGGTCAGAAGTCTGGAGTTGATAGAAGAGTCGTTGGAGAGTGTAGGCAGAATTGTGCATGCTTTCGTCATTACCAGTGGGGATCTCATACACAGCCTGATACGGAATGAAGAATTAGTCATTCATGTGACGCTCGCCACATCACGTCAACTAGATTTCGCGTCAAAGGATAATCAAGAGGCGTACCTGTCGAAAAGCATTGGTGAAATACAGCGACTGCAATAAGCTGTTAAGATAGCATGTAGCGCCTTGATTCTTGAGGCCGACGTAGCCAGTCTCTTTCTTGGAATCATAGTTGACAAAGTTGTGCCACAAGACGCCCGTCTCATCTTCAACGACACGTACGTAGGCCGTGATGTTGGCAGTATCGTCTTCGCAAAGCGGCCGCGTGCTGTTATCCCAGGGCACATTGAACATTCTTCTGTGTTCTACAAAGCGTGTAAAACCCCAGTCGCCTTCCTCTTTCGTGAATCTGTGATGCGCGGCATGATGGACATAAAGGCTCGGATCCTTGGGATTCCACAAGACCAAGGAGAACTGAACACAACAGTTCCAATTTTCGGGAATAGCATCCGCCTCAAACCCATGTTCCAGATATATGGAACATTGATCTGTGTTGTTACCGTGGGGAAAGAGAAGAATTCGCCTAGTTTTATCCTTGTTAGATTCAGAGTTTGATGACCAGCTTTCCTACCGTCTGGTTGCAGGCATATAGTCGAGGAACCCGAAAGGGCTGCATGACGCACCATGGAAAGCCACCAGCCTGGAAAACGGGACCGTGCTCTTTCTTTCCCAACGTCCTCCAATCTTGAACGGTCCAGGTGTTATGGGCATCTTCGAGAATCTTGGGCTCATCCGATAAGGGGGGCAAGACCATCTCCGTCATGGTCTCATCTAGCAATATGCAGTCAGTTTGGCTGTGTTGCGGTGCAGGCGTCGGCCGGTGAATGGGATAAAACATACAGTCGTTGGCTAATGGGAGGTCCTGGCTTTGTTGATCTGAATCTTCTTGCTCGAGGCCGTCGGGGTTGATGATGGCTAGGGAATCTTTTTCGATGGCATCGGTAACGCCCACGTAGTCGTCGTTCTCCATCACCAACTCACTGGGAGAGTCGCCGTTGTAGCTCTGATGTTCGATGAACTTGTCAGCCTTGCACCTGTAGGGCAGGGACCGATCGCCGCTGAACATGATCGGCTGCAGTATTCCAGGCAAAGAAGAGAGAAAGAAAGAAAGAGGAACAAAAAGGAAGAGTAAGCGAGAGAGGGGGTTTTGATATGGATGCGATGAGACGACGACCAAAGAATTCGGGTTGCAATGTGTCACAAGACACTCGGATATATCTTGGGATGTGACGGGATTGATGTATGAAGCAGATGTGAGAGGCCATCTCCTAGGTAGCGGCACGAAGGGGAAGGTGTGTTGAGAATAATGCGCCAGACGGCGGCTATCTGGATTGTATGCAGCCGCTGTGCTCTTGCCATTTGAATCTCGAGGCGTGGGTCAAAAAGATGCTGCCCCGAGAAACGTGATGGAAGAAGGCAACGGCCCAGCGCAAAAGAAGTCATGACGTTACTGGAGCAAACGATTTGACCCGCAGAAGCACTGAAGACGCAGCCTTTGACGCCATCTTGATATCAGATAGAAATGACAAAGTCAGATCTGGTTCGTGAACCAGTCTGAAGTCGATACCGCCAGCAATGGATCGTGAGGAGACGCGAAGCACACGCGGGGTTGTTTTCTTTTCTTCTTCTCGTTTCTTCTTTTGCTCGCCATGTGCATCTCTTACCATTTTGACGGCGCTGGCAGTGCGTGAAGCTGCACCGCTCTCCGAAATTGTATCTTCTGTTCGAGAATTCACACAGCCGGGAGCTGCAATTTGCACACGCGAGATCGGGCGAGGAGGAGAGAGTTCGATGCCAAGTGCCAAGTTGTGGGCAGTCGAAGGGTTTCGGACGTCTCGCTGATGCCGTGGCGCGGAAGCGTCTGGAGGTTGCTCAGAGTGCACACGCGTTGGCAGATTTGAGGAACGGAATGCGGCGGTATCATGTATGGCACGAAGATGGAGTGCCTGCGGGAGTGAAGATATGAGCAATGACGAGCTTTGCTGTCGAGATTTCACGGTCAGAGCATGTGCAACGGGCAATGGACAATGGGCGAAGGGCAATGCACGAGGAAAATGGTCATGGGTCTCTGCGAGGCGGCGGCGAATTCGATACCACAAGCTGGTGATGGCGACGTCAGGCATATGTACCAATACATACACCTCGCACCAAGGCGCACCTGAGGCAACGCCGCCGCAACGGTGCACGCAGCACTGCTCAGGTGCGGCCAAGCTGCTAACTTAATTGACTTGTTATTAATAAACGGTTAACGGTAGCTCCTAGCTGCCAGCTGCCGACAGCAAATCATGTACAGTACAAAGGTAGTATGTACACATACAGAGGTACTTACTCCGTACAGAGTACTTACCTACATACTGAGGAGGTCTCCATACTGAGGTACTTACCCCGTACGGAGTACTTACCTACATACTCCGTGGGTACGTACAGTGCGCAGCGCCGCAGAGGCAGCACTAGGGAACGTCTGTGGCGCACAGCGCCCTGATGAGGCTTCCTCCATGGACGCCACAGCCCACCGTTCCTCGGCTATTAACCGCAGAAGCTGGGCAACGCAGAGTCGCAGACCTGCAGCGGACGGGGGAAGTTGGAACTGAGTTCAACTGACACACGACTCACGAGCGCTGCGCTGTAGGCTGTAGCTAAAATGTATAGCTAATTACAGGTCAAAAATTTGAAAGGCGCAGCTCTTTTCTCCGCTACCGATCTGCATGTCAGGTCTCTCCCTTCCACTGTCATGGAGCTATGTATGTAGCGGGAGGTACGGAGTACATAACGCCAGACTCGCGCGTCAAGCAGCTCAGTGAGCACCTAAATTATGGCGAACGGACACAGTCAGGTTACAGGTATGTACACGCTGTGTAAGTTTCAAAAAGTCGCACACACGGCACACACGGGCCCATTCTTCACTGCCTCACAGTCACAGAATCACAGGACTCCGCGAAGTTCCTGCGGTACGTACTGGGTGCCTACGTCGGACTCCGGAGCCTGGAGGAGAGCCTGGAGGTACTCCGAGTCCGTACATTAAAGGTGGAAATTGAGGCAGGCCAATCACATCCGGCCGCACCCCTTGGATTATCCATCCATCCCGCAGCCTCACGTCACACAACGCAGACTGACGGCACCGAGCCCGAACGCATCAGGAATCACTCGTGCGGAAAACTACCTCTACAGCTCATCGGAATACATGAGCCTCTAGTACTTTTACACGTGCGAGAGCACCTCCCAGCATAACAGTCTTTCCTGACTATCATTTGCCTCCGTTGTCCAACTCTAGGTAGAACCGGGCACTTTGTGCCTCTTTCTTTTCTGGGCCTTGACTCTTGACTCCTTGAGTCTTGAGTCTTGGTTGGGGCGTTTTGGCCTGGTTCATTCCAGAATCCAGACAGACTGATTGGCAGAGACTTGCTGCGCTACGACGTAGATGCATACTGTCGTGCGAGCGAAACCACTTCTAAGTTCTCAACCTTGCCCTTGGGCCTTCTGTGTAGGATCGAGGTCTCTCCGGCTCTACCTAGGTAGTTCTCTAGTCTCTAGACCCCTTCGAACGTTAAGATCCCCTCTTTCCGCAGTTCCCCTTCAATTCCCTCATATACCTATGTAGCCCGGTTGTGCCCGCTAGTCTTGCGTTCGTCGTCGCGTTCTAGGACCGGCGAACGTATTCGTGCTTGACCTCATCCCGCTGCCTTCGAATGGTAGTGGCGTACGAGTGACTCGATCGATACTCGCGTCGAAACTTTTCGCTGATTAGCCCTCATAAGACAATAGGCAGCGACCGAATATAGTCAAAGACGGCAAAGGACCGCGAAGGATCACAGAAGGACCGGAAACTGGATCGGCAGTCTGAATATTCAATGCATAGAATATAAGCCATGTTGTCTCTGGCGCTACGCAGTGCCAAAACGCGATGCGGGCTAACCAGAGGTCGTCATGTTCCTGGAGCAGCTGTTGTTGCTGAGAAGTTATGGGACACTTCTTCTTCTTCTTCTTCTTCTTCTTCTTCTTCTTCTTCTTCTTCTTCTTCTTCTTCTTCTTCTTCTTCTTCTTCTTCTTCTTCTTCTTCTTCTTCTTCTTCAGTTCCCTCATCAGGTTCGCAACACGGTCTGCCATGCCAATTGCGCAGAGCGAGCAATGGCGCATGGCGTCCCATGTCTGGCCTGGACGAGTATGTGGCCAATATCATCAAACATCATGTCAAACTAGACTTGCATGGCATAACTGACGCGCATCATTTGCCTTGCAATGTGCATACAGATGGGTAGCAAGAGAAGCAAGACCCATTAGCTTGCGACAGCTAATGGTATTTGGACGCTCCTTGACAGAATCACGACTCATCAGCTCTGCAAACTATGTCCGGACCGAGCTTCCAGCAAGGTAGGTCCTTGCTTTCATGTTGTTCGAATCGCCCATCGTCCAGTGTAAGGGATGTTTTCCAGCTGACCTCTCGGTTCGTACAGAGTAGCCCATCGTCTCCGTGATATGCAGCAGCTGCCCTACGTTGTGGTCACAAACCCACACATAAAGGAGGTCTATGACCTGTACTACAGTGCACTAAATCAATTCCGCAAGGTGAAAGAAATCAAGACATTGGAAGATAACGACAAGCTGTGCGAAATCATCAGCCAGAATCTCAAGGGCCACTTACCTGTGATTCCGAAGCTGGCCATGGGAATCCTCGAATGCGGCGGCTTAATGAACCCCAAGGAGCTCGACAAATTCATGAACACCATTCTCCGTTCGGTATGTGACCATCTCTCAATCCCTTCCCTCGTTCATGTTGTACGCTCCCTCCACGTTGTGCTCCGACTAACATCTCACCATTACCACAGCGCATCTCCCGCCGCGTCATCGCCGAGCAACACCTCTCCCTCACCGAAACCTTCAACTCCCCCTACTTCTCCCCCGGCGCCAAGCTCTCCGAGTCCGACTTCATCGGCGAAGTCTTCATCCGCTGCTCCGCCAGCGACGTCATCCAGCGATGCGCCAAAGCCGTCACAGCACTCGCCCGCTCCACCAACGGCCCCGACGTAGTCATCCCAGAAATCAAAATCCTAGGCCACCACGATGCCAGTTTCCCCTACATCCTCGGCCACATCGAGTACATTGTCGGCGAACTCCTCCGCAACTCCGTCCAAGCCGTCATCGAGCGCTCCCAGAAGCAATCATTCCCCCCCACAGGCTCTGATCCCCCTCCTCCTCCCATCGAAGTCACCATCTGCGAAGCCCAAGAGCATGTCATATTCCGCATCTCAGACCGCGGAGGGGGCATTCCCCGCGCTGAACTTCCCTACATGTGGTCTTTTTCCAAGGGCCCTAATTCGAAGCACCAACTACAAAACCTGGGCCAGGTTCCTCGTATGGCGGCCACGATGCAGGAACTCCATATACAAGATGAACTTGGGCGCGCGGATCTAAAAACCCCGACTGTGTATCAGACTTCCCTGTCGTCGTTGTCGAGCAGGCCTCCTAATTTGCGTTTGGGGATGGGTCTGCCCCTGAGTAGGGTATATGCGGAGTATTGGGCGGGGAGTCTTCACTTGCATAGCTTGGAGGGATATGGCGTGGATGCGTTTTTGCAGATTTCGAGACTGGGGAATAAGAATGAGCAGCTTGTTACGAGGGCGAGTATGGACTCAATTTGATAAAAGGGATAGTGTAGAAGATATGGGGGTGGTGCGTTTTTATTAGTTAGATTGTGGAATAAGAATAAGCGGTCGTTACGAGGCGAGCGTGGAGTCGATTTAGGTGGACTTGATACTCTATGAAAAGACATGGGGGTGATGCGTTTTAGACTTGGGATTCGGGAACAAGAAGGGATAAATCCTCTTAAGGGCGAGCACGGACTCGGTTTGGAAAGAGTATTAACACGACATGGGATAGCATGGCAGCATAATGAATGGTAGCATCAAGCAGCTGGTTTCCGCAGAGATCAACTTAGTTCATGACAGCCGTGATGTTCAGTATGGCAAATTTTTCATAATGAGAGAAATATAAGGACATGGCTGTATCGACAGCATTCGATGATAAGGTGGTCACGCGAATTATTGGCCAAGCTCACTATCTAGCTAGGTTGGCCCTCAAAACAGACGACAAACAGAAATGAGCCATAAACTCGAGCAAACAAAAAAAAGACAAGGCTACGTGATTAAGAGAAGAGAGACGAGATGCTGTGCGTTCCACGCGCCCCTGCCCTTCATGACGCTAAGATATCGGGGGGCCAATATATATATCTTTTCCTGCCTCTTTTCGCGCGTCCAGTGCTCAAGTGACTCGATAGGCACTGAAATTAAGTAATCGTTTCTCTCGATGTCTCTCCCGATTGGTGTCTTACTCAAGATCGAGAACCCAAGAAAGATTCCCACGGTACTGATAGGCATATGCCCCTTGCCTCATTTCTCTTCCCATGGTGAGTAGACCACTCTTGTTAACGATTCCATGCACTCCTCACCTAAGCCTCAACAGCCTCCACAATGGAGCATATGAGTCAAAACGACAATGAACTAATTTGATCGACTTCAACATCGCTTGCTGGTCAAGACATTCGACTCTTAACGGCGGCCATGGCTGCGGACGGCGCTGCCCTGCATCTGCTCGAGCTCGGTTTCCAACTGCTTGATCTGAGCGTGGGTCTGTTCGAGATCCTTGTTGAGGCGATCGCGCTCGGCAATGAGCTTCTGCTCCCACTGTCGGAATCGCTGTTCCTCGATCTTGACTTGTTCGGTGAAACGCTTGCGCAGAGCTTCCTCTTCTTCCTTGAACTTGGGATTGTCCAGCTTGCGGGGACGGGCTTCGCCAAACTTGCGCGTCTCCATCTGCTGAGCGCGGTACGCCTCATAGTGCAGCTCCTCAGTGGTGTGAATGAGATCGAGCATGTGGGTTCGGATAAGAATAGATCGCAGCTTCTTGAAGTCACAGTGGTCTTCATTTTCGACTTCGGCAACACCCCACGAGTATTGACGACCCTTGACGATGCGACCGTCGCTGGCCTTAACGTCCTTTTCGGAACCAATGACGGCAAAGGGCATGGCGGTCATCAGGCTTCGAGCGTGCTGGGCGGCAGCTTCGTCGTCTTCCTCGACCGGGGGCTGGTAGATCTTGATGTTCTGGGCCTCAATGACGGAGATGATCTATACACCCGGTTAGTATCAGACAAGATCATTGGCAATTCTGAATCATAGGACAGCTACGCCAATCCGTCCACGCGACTCACTCTTTGCTTGAACTTTGTCAGGTCCGCAGGGCTCAGGGTATCAGCCTTGGCAATGACGGGGATCAGGTTGACACGAGAGCAAAGTCTCTTCATGACCTCGATGTCAAGAGGCTTCAAGGTGTGGCCGGTAGGGCGGATGAAGTACAGGCAGGCATGAACACGAAGGTCGATCTTGTCCTGTCGACGAGGCTGCTGCTCCTGAAGCATGTACGATTCGTGCTGATCGTCCAGGAACTCGATGATGGGCATCCAAGAGTCGCGGTTGTTGACGTAGTCGCCGAATCCGGGGGTATCAATGACGGTCAAGCGGACTGTGATGGTACGAAGGATTAGCCATGTGAACGAGGGAAAGAAAAGACGGCCGTGTGCGCTGTTTACCCTTGAAAAACTTCTCCTCGAGCTCGGCCTTGGTGATCTCAATCTCGACCGTCTTGTCAACCTGCTTCTGATGTCTACGCTTGTGGTCGGCATAGTTCTTGATGGTGGTGGAGAAGAGTGTGTTGATGAACGTGGTTTTTCCGAGGCCAGATTCGCCAGCAACCTAGGCAAAAGGTCAGTCTCGAAGTCGGTCGTCATTTCTGTGGTGAGTCGGCCATTCGAGCCATTCTAGCCATTCAAACGGTTTGGCCACCAAGATCAAGCACATACCATAATGGTGAAGCCAGCACCCCGCTTGGCGACGATTTTGTGTCGCTGGTTAGGAAGATTGGCAATGCCAATCGGCGAGGCACTCTCAGCAGCTGGGGCCATCGTGGACGAGTGAAAGGACGAATGGAATGAAAATCTAGAAGAAGGGGTTCGGTGGTGATTCAAGAGCACGCACGCAGATAGAGAGATGGACCACGAGAAGGAATCGAAGCAAGGCCAAGTTGAAACAGGACGCGAGGTGAATGGGACGCAAGGGCGGAGACAGCGAAGGTCCAAGGCGAAGGCAAGTGGAGGCGAGCGTTGGCAGTTTGGGATGGCTTCAGGGGCAGCAATGCACCACCACAAGGGGTCTGTGGGGGCTTCCAGGTGCTTTGGGAGCCCTGTGGCTGGCGACATGGGTCCGCTGAATTTGCTGGCGGTTGGATAACATAGTCTGATTGGCTGATTTTACGCGGCCGTTACGTTGTCGAGAAGCGCAGCGTGCTACACAAGCAACGGTCAATGGCCACCGATCGCAGAAAACCAAATTTTGCCACCAGCAGACACGATGGCAAGCACGATGGCAAGGTACATAGGTATTTCTACTCCGTAGAGCATGTGCAAGGTTGCCCGAGGATATGGGTCTGATAAACTGCCGCTTGGAGATGCTGATGGTTAGGTAGCTCAGCTTAGCGTGGACAATCCAACGGCCTAGATGCCGAGAATCGTTGGCCAAAAGCACGGGTGACGGGACCCTCCGGGCCCCGGGGATCTCAAACACGTGATATCGGGTCCATCAGGTTTAATTGGCACCTTATCTGCACATTGCACATTGCCCCCGTGTACATACACATACATGTACATAACAACTTGGCCCTTCCCAGTTTCTTTCCTTTCTCATTACGGCAGCTATTTGAGCATACTGGCATACTGGAACGTCGAAAATGGCCACTGTCGCCGGAACGACAAGAATTAATTTGTGCGACGGCCACACCGCAATGTCGCCGCCAATGGCTTGATTATCCAACGCTGGATAATTCTACCAGATCTGATTAAAACTCTACATTCTGAACCTCTTGAAAAAACGCGTCAGAGAACTCTACACGTTCTGTTTTAAAAATGCGATGGCAGAAACATATGAATTGCTTGTCGATTGTCTCGGTAGGAAGATCTCTCAAGAAAGATTGTACCGGGTCATCCGCGCCACAAGGTTGCAAATAGAAAAAGCAATGCAGCGAATGTTAACATGACAAGAAACGGCTTGTGAACCTGTGTGCGACTGAAAGCTCCTCAATTCAGCAGCCACAGCTGGCATCAGTTGTTGTAGCATGACACCGCCAACATTATTGCAAGTGTCTCACTGGCAACTGCAAGAAGCCATATTCGACTATATAAGTGTTGCAAGAGTCATACTGCAGAAAAAATGTTACAAGCGAGAATCAGTGAGAATTGAAGGCCGCCATGCGCCGGAAAAGTTGCGATGCTATTCGCTCACTACATATGAAGCATTTGTGCGTTTGGCAGCATAGACTGTACAAGGTGTACCTTGTAAGCGCAGAAGTGAAGCAAGAACTTAAGAAGTGAGAGCCACACCTTGCAAGAGTCAACGGTTGCAGAAAGTGAGAAGCGGCAGCGCAGAGCCCTATGTATGTATGGGTATAAAGTCCGCCATTCTCCCACTTCTTTCATCCTTTTTCTAGACCAACATTACTATCTCTTACTTCGATAGATGGATACATATATCTATCATCACTTACAATTCAGACAGACATACCTAGAGTCTCTAGACTCTGACTGTCTGACAGAGGTACCTAGAGGTACCTAGGCCCACCCGGGGACGAAAAAAAGTGGCTGCTAGTCTTATCGATAAAGACAATGTGGTTGAATTTTTGACACTGACGAAATCCCGTAGCCAATCCACAAGCATGATGATGGCCTCGTAAATGGACGACAAACATGAAGACTGACTTCAAGGTACGGAGATGTGCGTGACACTTACAGAACTGCCTGCTAACATTACGCCAGTTCTCGAACTTGCTGGGCACCGTCTACTGCCAGGGCAATTTGCTCTTCAGCCCAGATGGAACCCATCTGTTTTCGCCTGTAGGCAATCGCGTTACAGTCTTCGATCTTGTTGAGTGAGTGAATATTGACAATTGACTATGGACTGAAGACGGCAAGAGCGATGCTTTATCTTGATGGGGGGCATGCTAATGCTATTGCGCCATAGGAACAAATCCCACACGTTGCCGTTTGCGCATCGCAAGAACATCGCACGAATCGGACTCACACCCCGCGGCAATCTTCTCCTCACTGTCGACGAAGATGGACACGCCATCCTGACCAATGTCCCTCGCCGAATCGCAATCTACCACTTCTCATTTCGCGCGCAGGTCACCGCGCTGTCATTCTCTCCTTCTGGTCGGCACTTTGTCGTGGGCCTGGGCCGCAAGCTCGAGGTATGGCACGTCCCGTCTACACCCGACACCAATGCCGAAGGCGAGGTCGAATTCGCACCATTCGTGAGACACCACACACATACCGGTCACTTTGATATAGTGCGACATATCGAGTGGTCAAGCGACTCAAGATTCTTCCTCACCACGTCCAAGGACTTGACGGCCCGGATATGGAGCGTGGACCAGGAGGAGGGCTTCACACCGACCGTTCTATCTGGACACAAGCAGACAGTCATCGGCGCATGGTTCTCAGAGAACCAAGAGATCATTTACACAGTCAGCAAAGATGGTGCGGTGTTTGATTGGCGCTACGTGAAGCCTCTCAACCCCACGGAAGACCAAGAAATGCTGGACCCAGACGACGACTCCGATATGCGATGGCGCATCGTCCAAAAACACTACTTCATGCAAGGCAGCTCTCATGTACGATGTGCGGCCTTTCATCCCGCGTCTGGACTTCTGGTGGCGGGCTTCTCGAACGGCACTTTTGTGCTGTACGAAATGCCAGACTTCAACAACATCCACAAGCTGAGTATTTCGCAAAACGATATTGACTTTGTCACCATCAACAAGAGCGGAGAATGGCTTGCATTTGGCGCATCAAAACTGGGACAGCTTCTAGTTTGGGAATGGCAGTCAGAATCGTACATCTTGAAACAACAGGGCCACTTTGACGCCATGAACTCCCTCGTCTACTCTCCGGATGGACAACGTATCGTCACAACAGCGGACGACGGCAAGATTAAAGTTTGGGACATTGATTCGGGCTTTTGTATTGTCACATTCACCGAGCACACCAGCGGCGTGACCGCATGCGAATTCGCTAAAAAGGGCAACGTGCTCTTCACGTCCAGTTTGGACGGCTCGATTCGAGCATGGGACCTTATCCGGTACAGAAATTTCCGCACCTTCACCGCGCCGACGCGACTCTCCTTCTCCTGCATGGCTGTAGACCCTAGTGGCGAGGTCGTTGCGGCCGGCTCGCTTGACTCGTTCGACATTCACATCTGGTCCGTTCAAACGGGTCAACTCCTGGACCAGCTATCGGGCCACGAGGGACCGATATCCGCGCTGGCCTTCTCACCTAACGGCGACTCGCTGGTCAGCGGAAGCTGGGATCGCACAGCGCGAATATGGTCCATCTTCAGCCGAACACAAACGAGCGAGCCCCTCCAGTTGCAGGCAGACGTGCTGGATATCGCCGTCCGACCAGACTCACTTCAGCTCGCCATCTCGACGCTCGATGGCCAACTGACGTTCTGGTCAATGGCAGATGCCGAACAGGTCGCTGGCCTAGACGGCCGTCGCGATGTATCCGGAGGACGAAAGTTTGGCGATCGCCGAACAGCTGCCAACGTATCGGGAACCAAGAGCTTCAACGCCATCCGGTACAGCACCGATGGGAGCTGTCTCCTCGCCGGCGGTAATAGCAAGTACATCTGTCTCTACTCAGTAACAACAATGGTTCTACTGAAGAAGTACACCGTCAGCGTCAATCTCTCCCTCTCGGGCACCCAAGAGTTCCTCAACAGCAAGCGTCTCACCGAGGCTGGCCCCATCGATGAGCTAGACGACCAAGGCGAGGCATCCGACCGCGAAGAACGCATCGACACCAGTCTACCGGGCTCCAAACGCGGAGGCGACCCCTCCGCGCGCAAAAAGCTCCCCGTTGTCCGCGTCAACGGCCTCGCCTTCTCACCCGCCGGAACAGCCTTCTGCGCCGCATCCACAGAGGGTCTCCTCATCTACAGCCTGGACACAACGATCCAGTTCGACCCCTTTGATCTCAACATGGAAATCACCCCCGCCTCAACGCTCAACGTCCTCGAGTCGGAGCGGGACTTCCTCAAGGCCCTCGTCATGGCTTTCCGCCTCAACGAAGCCGGTCTGATCAAGCGTGTCTTCCAGGCGATTCCCTCTCCCGATATAGCCCTTACAGTCGGGAATCTACCCACAGTCTACGTGTCGAGGCTTCTCCGATTCGTGGCCGCTCAGACGGAAGAATCACCCCATATGGAATTCTGTCTCCTCTGGATCAAGGCCCTGATTGACAAGCATGGTGTGTGGTTGACGGCTAATAGAAGTAAAGTGGATGTGGAACTGCGGATCGTGTCCCGTGCGGTGGCTAGGATGAGGGATGAGATTCGGCGACTGGCGGATGAGAATGTGTATATGGTGGATTATTTGCTTGGGCAGGCTGACAAGAAGGCGTCCGATAAGGGCGTTCCGGGAGGAAAAGGAGTCTACGCAGTCGTTCCTCTGCATGGCGAGGAGAAGGGAGTGGAGGAGGATGAGGGCGAGGATTCGGATGAATGGATCGGATTGGAATAGGGCCTGGCGAAGGGAGCTGTCCCTGTCGTTGGTTGCAATGCAATAGCATATGATCCTTTTACGTTTGCGAATGATGTTTGACTTGTAAGCTGCGTACGCCGTTTGGCGTTTGCGACTGGTCTTATTGACTTGTTGACTGATTGAGCTGTTTGGCTTCGTTTACTTGTTGTACGTTTCTGCTCTTGCCCTCCGCTGAATCCGGTATCCGCTGAAGCTATCTCTCTCTCAAAAGACGAGGAAGCTGCAATGTCGTCAACGTCCGCAGTCATCGTACTATGTGCCTTACCCAGGAACAATGGTGACTTCGCGACGCATGCCCTTTCACAGCGATACCTTTTTACCCCTTTTCAGATAATATCTGGTGCTAAGATTGCTATTCTGTCAGTCATCTCTTCTCACAGGCCTGAAACATTACATTACCCCTTTGATCGCAAGACTTAAGGTAGAGTGGTCATCCAAGAAGCCAGAGGTATGTGGAAACGTCCAAGGCTACGGATTTCACTAAACTTCCATACTATGTAAGCCCCTTAATACATCTAATACGGCCGTTTTCGATTGTATGAAATGATTGTATACAATTGTCATTGCTCCGTTGGACAACAAGGCCTCAAACAGCCGTAGAGCTCTTCGAATGGAATTTTCCCGTAGAGCGCAATTTTTGCTCTTGCATCATACGCCATGCTCACTATGAGCAGAATCGAGGCTGCGATGCGAGTTTGCTGAGGATACATGTGTATCTGCAGCACTACTTTGTCATGCCGCTGGTCATTCGACATGTCCATTGATATTCACACTCACCACCTATGTACTCCCACAGACGAGTGGACATAAACAGAAAAGTACGTTGCAGGTTCATCACGTTTCGTGTTCTTACTTCTTTCTATCCATGGCCCGAGACAGAGGCAATTCCAGGCATCAAAAAAAGCCCTGCACAGGATGTCTTTTGACTTTTCCTGCGTTGGACACTGATTGTCTTAATCATCAGAATCATCGGAAGATTCTTCGGAATCCGAAAGCAGCGGAACGTCCTTCCACGCGGACGTAAACCCTGTCCCATAAATCCATTTGTCGTTCTGACCCTGCACCCCTCTCAGCAACATACGATGCGCCTGGAGCCAGTCCTCAACGCTGCTCAGCCGCATCCACCGGCTTCCCTCCCATTCCGAAGAAGTCTCCTCGGCCAGCAACAAGGACCGAACTACCTTCACCACATGCCCATCGTCGACGATGTTTTGGAGTGTGGGTAAAAGATCTACAGGGAGTTTCGCTTCCTGCATGACATGTGTACTGCATTCCCGAATGGTGGACATTCTGATAAGAGGGCATCCCCTGGCAATGTACTGAAGCAAATCATAGCGCATTTTGTGTTCGAGCAATCGTATTCTCCCACTGACTGGAATAAAAGGCTTGTCAAGCGACAGGAAAAAAAGCGATGCGTTGAGGCTATGACTACAAGGCCGTCAGGCCCAGTTAGCAAAACGTCACGTTTGGACAAATGTACTTAGCTTAGGCGTATGAGATACTTACATGAGGAAAAAGTCGTATCTAGGAACGCGAGGCGGATACTGTGATGATGCCGCCGAAACATAGGCATTGTGATGCAGCATCTCCGCAGTCCTCTCGTCAACGTCCTGCTCCTCGACTCGCAACGAAGCTGCCAGCTGGACGGCCTCCTTCAACGTCCTCCCCAAAACGCCCTCAAACAATGGATCGGAGTCCTCCCACTCCGCGGCATTCCTCAAGGGTGAATCGCTGCTGCGAATCTCTTCACAAACGCGTGAAAGATACCGATGCGGCACCTCTGCGCCAGACTGGTCATGGGCTTCTACAGCGGCATCGACCTCGTCGAAGAAGTTCCCCAAGGAGTTGTCATGTACGGCTGCCTGAGCGAGCGCCGCGGCTATAAGGGCAGGTTGCTCCCACTCCAGGCCAAACTGAAGCTGGATCAGAGGATGAGCGATGCCAGCAAACAGTCGCTGGTATATGTCTCGGGACTTTGAGGTATCTTGAAAGACGAATTCACTGAGGACGGCTTCCCAGCCCTTTTCGTCAATCTCGAGCTGGAAGAAAGCGAGGAAGTTGGGATAGTGTTCGCCGACACCGAGGTAGTTTGGCGCGTTAGCAGACCAGTTTCTCTGTAATTCCGTGACCACGCTGTGTTTCACGGGAATCGCCTTTTGCTGATAGTGCTCATTGGCATCAAAAGCCGTCTCAAGGGCTCCAATGGGAGCCCCAAGACCGTAGAGCGTCAGAAGGTAGTGAGTGATCTGTCATGGAAGATTGATGAGTATATCACATAAGTATGTCAAAGTCCAGACTATGAGACGTACGTGATTGTGAAATCCGCGAGCGTTAAAGAAGACGTGATGTTTCTATAAAAGTGTCAGCGGTATAATGCACAAACCGAACGCTGACGATATAGACGCCACGGAGGTCGCACAGGGTCTCATACCTCGAAGTCTTGTTGCAGAAGTTCCGTCACCTTTGCTGCCGTTTCCTCGTCCTGGTCCGCTTGCCACAGTCCGGTGTTTTCGGAAGTGATCAGGATACGACGCGATGTGGCCATCTTGACAGCCGGACGGAGTCGATTGTATAGCAGAGGCGTGATTTGGGTTGCCGACGATGAAGATGGAAGGTATTTCCGATGTCAACTGTCGATAAAGCGTGCGCAGTAGTGGTTGAGAAAGAAAATGTATCGAATGCGTGGTGAGGGAAATACCCTTTTTTTTTTACATTGAACACCTGCGATGGACGCTTGTTCACCTCACTCAGCCGCAACGGCTTCAAGCCCACCTCTAGTGCAACATGATGCTGACATATTGATCATCCACTCTTTAAACCCGACTCCGGAGTCCGGATGTCCGAGGTTCGAGATGGTGATCTGCGCGGTAACTCACTCATGCGCGTCGTCATCCGAGGCTGCGGCGACGTCGATAGCGTCAATGACGTCATTGAGCATCGGCCCGGCTCTGCACTCCACCGTAGATCCATTGTGCGGTTTCATGCTTTGTGTATGTACTCCGCAGGTTATCTGGACGGTATGCTTGTGCATCACTACCTATATGTACTCCAAAGCGTCCATGACACATCCGACGGCTTTATGGTTACATAATAGGTTAGGTACCTAGTGTTTCTCCAGAAGGACAACGAAGAAGATCAACAGGGGGGAGTCAGGCGCAAGAAAAGCCTCATACTAACGTTACAGAAATCAAGAAAAGAGGTTGGATCCCGATCGTAGCTTGTTCTCAATAACGTGGCCTAGTGGGGAGCGATGGTAGCCTTTGGGACGTTGGAGCCTTGGAGGTAGGTAGGAGGTACGTAGTTGACTTTAACTGTTCGGTGTTTTGGCACGGAGCTCCTGATGGGGGATGGTTGAGGTGGATCGCGCACACGAGCTCATTTTCACTCCGTTGGCGCGCAAAATACCGAAATAAGAGAGAATTATGGTATGTCAGGTATCTACCTATGTATCTACATACCTATGCCTTCGTATCAAGTGGTGACTCGTGAGTCGTGACTCCGTGAGTCGTGAGGAAGCGACGCCGAGGTGAATGTCACGACTCACGGCACAAGTAAATTTGATATAATTTAGGTTTACTCTTCCTTCTGTCACATACGACCATAGGTGGTAGAAAACTCGGGATCCCGTCCGCTCTCCCATAGATAAGCTGCCAACCGACAGATTAGTAGTTGGGTCGGTGACGACCAGCGAACACCGGTTGTTGTATGTTTTTTTTGCCGTTTCGGAGCGCGTTTTCGCATATTCATTGTGCGGTTCCTTTTACGTTAACCTTCCCTTCACATCTTTTTGTGTCCAAAAAGAACTCTTATTTTGATCCATTTCTATCAGCGAACTTGTATGACGAGTTGGTATTTAGCGCCGTCAAGGTCACATGATGGATATGTCGTAACACCCGCGAACCGCCCACCCACCCCAAACCGGCCAGTGTAAGAAAATCCTGCACATGTCATCATGCATCCGCGTTGAACAGCAAATGTAACAACCATCCATCCACTTAGTTCGTACGCATCTTTCATCACGATGACTCGGTACACCGAAAGTGACCTCAAAGAAGCTCTCCAGGCCGTACAGACTGGTGTATCTATCCGTCGAGCCGCCAAGCTACATGGCGTCCCGAGAAATACGATTGCGGACCGCATTCACGGCGCCGCTAGCCGAAAGGATGCGAACGAAGTCAGTCAACGTCTCTCACGGCTTCAGGAAGAACATCTCAGTCAGTGGATTCTTGCGCAGGATGCGTTAAAGCTGCCTCCTACGCATCAACAAGTGCGTGATTTCACACACAGAGTCCTTGCTGCACATGGCGATACACAGCCGTTGGGGAAGCGGTGGATCGAGGGCTTCTTACGCCGTAATCCCGCGATCAAGCACCGTAAAAGCAAACCAGTCGATTCAGCTCTTACAAATGGTGCGACTGATGGTGCGGCTACTGAGGATGGCACAGCTATCGAGGATGGTGCAACTTTTGGGAATGGTGCGACTATGGAGGGGATTGCTGCCCAAGACCAGCCAGATGTTGTCGCTCCGACTAGCCCACGCACGACCGACACAAATGGGACGAGAAGGCCGCTCACCCGAGCTGTCAAACGCCGGATAGGCCTAAAAGTTGGTATTGGGTTAGGTGAGGATGTCATCGCCGCCTGCGAGGCTCTGAAAGAGATGAGACGTGGGCCGGTAGGCTCAGCACGGGACTAATATTGGGATGTTCTGATCTTGCGACCCTCTGATCTGGCGACAATCCAATCTGTCGACCTTCGGATCTTGCACGACATTCTGATGGTGGGATAGACTAATTGGCAAAAAGGGCCCAAGTGCATGATAGACCACTACTCGACATCGAGTGCTGAAACGAATGAGAAACGAATATGTACGACATGTCGTGTACACGGCGATGTCGGAACAGACGAAACAGCCGTCTCCGATGGCAACTTGGACGGCCACTGACACGGCCGGACCACCGGCTTGGCGCAGAGGTGGGAAGAGACATGACCAAAGTAGCATTTGCTACGGTGCTGAATAGCTTCCCTGACTGGTCTGCGAGACTTTTGTGCTGCATACAAACGCGTATCAGGGCGGCAATAATCAGTGTATCTGATGTTGGATTAGTCCGGGTATCTGATACTCGAGCCCTGCAGGTGAAGGCAAAGAGGCGGATGATCTTGGTGCAAATGCCAAAACCGAGCGAGACTGGCTGGCTACTGGAGTGACTGCCTGGGTCTGAGGCATATTATGATTCGTATTAAGGAAAATCGCAAAACTCTACACCAATACAACGTCAATCATGGACACAAATGTGAATGGTGGGTATTTGAGCATGGATACATCCCTTTCTCTCAATCGACTTTTATGTTTCAAGTCCACCAACGCAACCATGGAAGTGGCAGTAACTCTCATCGACAGAGATAATGCAAGTTATCAAGAAAGATTAGGTCCTCTCATGCCCCTTATAAGTTATAAATATGCCATCGCCACGGTACCGGGAAATGGGTTCTTTTTCCCATCAAGTTTCACTTACTTAGCTGTCCATGCATCACGAATGCAACACACGACACTTCGCGTTGAGGATAGTGAAACAGGTCACAGTTGTTATTTCCACTGCTTATATAAAGGAATCGAAACGTTCCCACATATCTTGAGTTCACGCAGAAATATCTGACAGTCTATTTATCGGACATGATATTGAAATACCGAGTTCTCGACTCCGCTATCGCGGTTGGCAGCTGACTCGCCCTGATATCTAGCAAAACTTGATCAGTCACCCAGAATATACAGCCACTCACTCATGTTCATCAGTGTCGGACTGAAACACCCCAAACAACCCCGGTGGAATCCAGATGCTGAGGTGAAATGGTTCTCATTTAGATCTTCCGCTGCGCCGTCGCCTCGGGATCCTCGATAGCTACCTCATCCTTCACTTGACTAGACGTGGAAAGGACATATTCCTCCTTGTCAATATGCTTGAAGATGAACCACTGCATATCTTGAGTCAGAGGACGAAAGACCAAGATCAGACGAAGGGGACCAATGCCAGACAAAGGAAGTGAGCGTATCCACATCACCATTCACGAAAAGTACACGAGACGCAGACAGGGCGGCATAGGATCAGGGACAAGAAGCAGAGATGACAATGGACTTACAAATGAGACGGTAACAACAGCGCCTACAACGGCTGGCGCCAAAAAGTCCCACACGAGGTAGGGATCGACAATTACGGCCGACGTGGCCAGATTCACAATGTTGGCGAAGCCAGTGGTGAACAGGTAGATGGCTGACACGAGGCCTCTCATATTGACAGGGGCGCGGGAGTATGCGATGCCATAAGCTGCGAAAAAGACAAGTCTTTTTAGTAACTCAGTCCCTCTTTTCACATGCTCATTCTAATTTCTCTTCTCCCTGAAACAACGCGACGGGGCAAATGAAGGAGAAAAAGTAGTTGCTTGGACCATGACGTACCTGGAACGTTGATGAACAGCTCTGAGAACCCACCCAGCGCGAACGGAACCGTCTCCCACCACAGAGAGATTGGAGAAAACAAATCATTGTCCACACAGCGCGGGTTCGTGGATCCGTACCATCCGCAAGGCGACGTCTGGTAGGCCTTGTAGCAGAGGACGGTATACGCAATGCCAGAGAGTGTGCTGATGAAGAAGCTCGTTGTAATGCGCGCGACGGGGCCGTAGTTCATTTTGGCTTTGCGAAGCATTGGGTACACCACATACTAGCAAACAAATTTCGACAGTAAGCCAGAGTGTTTGCATAGAACGAGTTGGATGGTCGAGGGGAGAAAGAGGGAAGACAAGAGATGATAGCACACGCAGATCAAGGAAATACTGAAGCCTACGTTAAGAACTGGCCCCATAACGATGATGCTGATACAGTTGAAGTTTCCAATGACATCGTTGGGCACGCCGTCACTGGTGAGCATTGTGCTCAGATAGTTGGGTGCATTTCCAATTCTGCGTCCACAAGCGTAAGTAAGCATCACGGAGCTAAAACATGAATCAGATCAAGTCATACCCATTGTCGTTCCAATACTGGACCGGAAAGAAGCAAAACATGCCCGTTGCCTGCATCGTCCGCTGCACATCCACCACAAACGCATCCGTATAGCGCGTCTCGGGAGACAACCCCCTCTCAGCCCGGACCGAAGGCTTCGCAGGATCCCACCAGCCCTGACGGCCGATTCGAAATATACCCCCGCCAGAGAGACAATGGCCTATAGCTCGCAAGACATTCGGCAAGTCAGAGCCACCAGGTTTATGCAAGACAAGCCGCGGCTTCAGCCAGATGAGCAATAGGGGCAGCGGCAGGTAAAGAAGGAGTGGGAGCAGAAAAGCGAGCCACCAGCCGACGTACTTTGCCGCGTAGGACGTGGCAGTGGAGGTAAAGCCGCCGATGTTGGTCAAGATGTAGAACCACATCATGATCCGTTCGGTGCTGTGCTCGGGGTCTTGGATGACGCGCTCGCCCGAGGGGAGGGTCTTGATGATTGGGACGTGAGACCCCATTTGATCGAGGACGAGAGGAGTGACGACGGGTTTGAACATGGCTACCACACACATCAGATAATCAGCAAAGACATCCGTCGATGGCTTGGCAAAAACGTTGATGAACGAGGCCGACTACTCAACACCCACAACCTGACTTCTGGAAGCGCTAAATAGTAAACACGAGGGAACAGATCGACTTTGCGTCGATTCAAGACCTACCAGATCCCACCGCAAGGATGTACACGCCGAGGAAGAAGGGGATTTTGGCGGTCCCGTTCTCGATCAGTTCGCGAACACCACCCGCCACGATGAGAACATGGCCGAGGCTGCAGAGGATAACGCCCCAGAACATCATGGGGTATCGCCCAAACTTGGCATCGGCTAGATACCCGGTGACCAAGGGGAGACAAAACGAGATGAGACTAAAGGATTGTGTCGTTGCGTTCTGCAGGCCAGTCAGCACGGAGGGAGCGTAAGTAAAGAGGGTATACCGTATTAGTGAGGCTTTCGTGAGTGAGAAAGGGGAGCAGGCAATACGACAGGCAAAGAGCCACCGTGGAAAATGGAACAGGTAAGCTAAGGGATCCAAGTAAAAAGAACTATGAGTATGAGTGAACGATAGGATCTATCAGGAGACCGAGAAGTAAAGGAACAAGGGGGGAAATGTGAGTAAAGCAAGGAAATCATGAGTCGCGGGAAGGATTGCTTCACATTGACATACAGCAATCTGCTCACCCATTCCCAAACCGCCCTGGATACTGGCCGTGCTATCTGGCGCGACGGCGCCGTAGCCATTGCCGCCTTTGGGAAGAGGCCGGTTGATGTAGTTTGTCCAGATCTGAGCACATCCTGTGACGAGTCACGACGACATTTTAGCAAAGACCGAGATAGAAGAGCAAGATGCATTGTACAAGACAGTACCAAAAAGTTCAAAACAATGCAACCGCAGGAACTATATGAAAGGGTCAAAACCGGGTTGAAAAGCAGGTTAGGGAAGCAGCTTCAAAGATACTTTATGCTTCGCACCGACAAAGCATTCCAGCTCACCCACACGCGCACACACGAACAGTGAAGACGCCTCAAATGATTGCCAGCGGCTATTTACTTACCTATAAACGAAGCCCTTTCACAAAACTCCACCGCACACAACAAATACGCCACCGCGGGAATCCCACCAGGAACGCGCCGCAACGTGGCGAGCTCCTCCTCAGAGGGCTTGCCCTCGTAGTCGCCCTCTCTGGTGGCATAGGCACCATCTTTGCACGCGTAGACAGGGTCGACTACGGCGACGGCATCACAGCTTTTTGTGGTGGGAAGGTCTTTCCCGTGCGAAGGAGGGGAATTGATGTCGATGGTTTGGATGGCCGCTACAGCGAATATGATGAGAGGTGTTAGTTTTTCTCGGTGTCGTGACCCATTGAAAGTTGAAACAAAATGTACGTAGAATATAGATGCAGGGTGGCTGCAAGAGCTCGATAGTCAGGACTCAGGACTCAGGCCGGGATAGAGAGGTCTGTGAGACTGTGATGGCCTCTTCTTTGCGCCGATTCCGAGTGCCTGAGATGGCCAGTTGTGTTCAGACTTCATCTGCGGAGGAATATGTACATACCCATGGCTTCTAATCACACCTCCAAAAACCACAACATAGACTGATGACTGAAGCAGCTACGTTGAGAAATGAGGAAAGAAAGATCAACACACACACACACACACACACACACACACCACGGGGAGTTCATCTTAAGAATCAGAAATATGAGTCAACTCCCGGTCGACACGACATACTCCGTAATTGGACAACGGGACGACAAATCCGCATGTTCGTTCAACTTTATCCCGCAGTGAAGAAACACAACCCCTGACGAACATGTACATATCCATAGGGCTTCAGCCTTCGGCCCGCGATCCTGGCTACCTAGAATATCGAAAAAAAAAAAAAATCGCCAGGGTAGTCACTTTTTCATTTAGGCTCCAACCGCGACTGCCACGGCACATACATACCTACATATCTACCTCCTAGCAAGGTACGGAGTATGTAGTACAGTACTCCGTAGTGATCAACCGCCAGCACGGGAAATCGATCACTGGGATACGGAGTGACCTCCAGGATATCACTACCTACCTATGTAACATGTTACATGTATGAGTCTGTGACCCATGACCCATGCCTGGTTCGCAGTGACCCAGTCTTACGAGACGATATCATGTATAGTATCACGTCTTCGATACTGGCACTATGTGATCCACTATTCTCCTTCTCTTTTCTGGCGACAGAGACAGGGTCAAGATTGTTTTGTGAGTATGTACTGGGTAGACAGTGAAGTTAAAATGAACTGTCATGGCAAGCAGAGGCCGAAAGTTGTCGTAGAAAAAGCAGCGAGGTGGCTGCTGTCAGGGCAAGCAGAGGCCGAAAGTGGTGATAGAAAGGACATTGAAGTCGTCTATCATGACAGGCGAAGGTCGAAAATAGTTTCTGGTGCAACTCGCTCCTTATTGACGGAGAGCAAGTGATAAAACAAAGTTGTCGTGGCGGCAGTGAAAGGGCAATTGATGAACCCACGCAGGACTTCTTTCTGACGGTAGACCGGAAGTAAAAAAAAAAAAAAAAATTGTCCTCATCGACTGTTCTCAAGACATGGCAACCATAGAAGAGATTCCAAAACCGTCTCAATAAATGTACTATGGACACCGAGCAACCTCAAGGTCCGAATAGCAACGCACGCATGAAGGATCCTGCCGTGCGGACCCGGGACATGTGACCACTGACCAATATGGGCGACAACGCGGATATGGACGTACATATGCGGATGAGTACGCTATGTGGCGAGGAAGTTAGGAAGAATACTGTACGCAGATACGTCGATCGAGTCTCGACGATGAATATACAGTTCTGTGTTCTGGAGATGGCCTTACTCACAGGCAAGATGAAGAACGTGAAGAATAATGCAGACTCACACCCTCGCTTTGAACCTTCCAGAACCGTCCGCTCGTTAACCTCAAATAGACAAGATGTCAAGGCTTCGAGCATTACTTATTACCGGCTTATCATCAGTGACCACATCATGTCCATGAGTAATGACAAGACATCGAAGCACGACGTGACACGGCAGACTCCAGGGCTTCAGAAATGCATACATCAAAATTCAAATCGATTCAAATCAATTCAAATCAATTCGCGTGCTCAATCTTTGTGAGCGGGTAATCTGTTTCAAGTCCAAAGGCTTAGATACGCCAAGACAAAAAGGAAAACCTAATCCAATCCTATACGGACATGAACATGTCATGGTATCTGAAGACGCCGTGACCCAAGTTCAATATCAACCGCCCTTTTTTTTTCCATGCCTCCCACCTTTTTCTAAGCTCTTTTCTTTTGGATTAACTTTTCCAAGCCCGATGTTCGGTTTTGCTCCTGTAAAATTCATTCTGATTCCTCATACAAGGGTGTCTGACTATTGTCATCATCTACCAAGTATCATAAGGCATCTACGGCATGACCTCATCCTCAATCATCAAATTCAACATCGCTCATCATTTGCTCGAATTCCTGGAAGTAGCTGATGGCGTCGGCGTACAAGTCGTCGGCAATGGTGACAGCAAGTTCGTCGGCGTTGGGGAAGATCTCATACATGTCTTCGTCATCATCATCGTCGTCCTCCATCTCTTCATCGACCGGCTTGCCCTCCTTGTGGGCCTTGCGCTCCTCCTCCAGCTTCTTGAAAGCCGCAGCACTCTCCTCAGCGGTAATGTAGTGACCTCGGTAACCGAACATGTTGAAGAAGCTGACAGTCTCGAAGGAGGTATCTTCAAGCTTCTTGAGAAGCGCCTCTTTGGCCGGTGACTTCTCGTCAGACTTGCCGGCCTTGTCCTCCTCGTGAATCTTCATGGCGAGATCCAGCAGGCCGTTGGTAAGGTCCTTGCCAGGCTTCCACTTAATTTCGACAGGCTCGGAGACATAGCTTTCCCAGCCACCCTTGGCGCAGCGCCACCAAAACTTCTTTTCCAGCACACTGTTCTCAAAGTACTCGTTCTCGGAGAACTCGAACTTGAGCGAAAGACTGCGAGGGTGGCCATTGGGCAGCTCAAAGTGCTCAACAGTGAGATTCTTGAGGGCAGCGGCAATGACGTTGGCGTCGGTAGGCTTAATGTACTCATCGATCTCAGGAGGGGCCTGCTCGAAGACAGAAGGCCAGAACCTGGGGATTTGTGAAATGACCTTCTCACGTTTGCCGTACAAATCCCGAGTCATCTTGTCCCTGATGCGCACTGAGTAAACAATTGTTAGCACGCCATGCGACGGGGGAGATAAGAGCAAGCTCAAGTGGGCGCTGCACGCAGCAGATGGAGCAATCTGAGCAAGTGCGGGCATTCGCCTGAGATGGACTTAACCTCATCTTGGGAGAAAAGACAGAAAGTAAGGGGAACATACGGATCTCGAGCTCAACCTGCTCAAACTCATCGGCGATGGTATCGAGCTTCTTGTGGAACGCGTGGCATTCTTCATTGTGTTCGTGTTCGACAGACATTGTGGCGATTGCGATATGGGAACAGATAGATGAATTTCGAAAGGATTATTGGATGTGACGAAGATGTCTGGGAGAAGAGAGAGGCAAGGGCCGAGCAGTCAAGAAAGCACCCGAGCAGGTTCATGAAAGGCCTTTCGGGTAGATAGGTAGTTTGTACAGTAGGTACCTTGTATAAAATGACCCATGTGAGGAGTTGGAAAAAAAAACTTTACTCGTGGGTGCCACTATGTACGTACATAGGTACCTAGGTATCTACCTAGTCCTTTTCAGGTTACACCCACGAGTAAACTTGGAGCCATGAAGCAGCCATACTGAGTACCTAGGTACCTAAGTTCTGCGTTGTAACTTGTTACCCCAGCACGTCAATCAGGAGGCCACCACGCCTTGTATGTACAGTGGCCCCAAATGTACCCAGTGACCCAGTCTTATTACGAGTTACGAGACGTTATGCTATCATCTATGTAGTACATACTCTGCTCTTTGTACATACAATCATGCGGTGCTGCGTGCAACCTCTTTGTCGGTTTCGGACGAGACCCCAGATCCCGAATAGCAACACGTGAAAAATCCTGCCGTGCAGACATGTGGCCAACATGGGCGACAACGCGGACAAGTACATGTGGATGAGTACGCTACGTAACGAGGAACTTGAGAGAATACCGTACGCAGTTACGTCGATCAAGTCTCGACGATGAATATACAGTTCTGGAGATGGTCTTTGCTCACAGGCAAGATGAAGAACATGCCATGATGTCGTACGGGGTACAGAGTAGGATAGTGCAGGGATACATCCGCGCCTCGAACCTTCCTGGACCACCCGCTCCTTCACCTTACATGTAAAAAATGTCAAGCCTTACTCGCGACACATTGTCACATCACGTTCCACAACAAGACATCGAAGCACGACGTGATACGGCAGACTCTAGAGGCTTCAGAAATGCATGCAATAAAAATTCAAATCAATTCGCGTGCTCAATCTTTGTGAGCGGGTTATCTGTTCCAAGTCCAAAGCCTTAGATACACCAAGACAAAAAGGAAAACCTAATCCAGTCCTATTCTCGGACATGAACATATCGTGATATTTGACGACGCCGTGACCCAAGTTCAATATCAACCGCCCATTTTTTTCCATGCCTGCCCACCTTTTTCTAAGCTCTTTTCTTTTGGATTAACTTTTCCAAGCCCGATGTTCGGTTTTGCTCCTGTAAAAGTCATTCTGATTCCTCATACAAGGGTGTCATCATCTACCAAGTATCATAAGGCATCTACGACATTTCCTCATCTTCGTCGTCAAAGTCAATGTCGCTCATCATTTTTAATTGCTCGCCTTCCTGGAAGTAGGTGATGGCGTCGGCGTACAATTCGTCGGCAATGGCGACAGCAAGTTCGTCGGCGTTGGGGAAGATCTCATACATGTCTTCGTCATCATCATCGTCGTCCTCCATCTCTTCATCGACCTGCTTGCCCTCCTTGTGGGCCTTGCGCTCATCTTCAAGCTCCTTGAAAGCCGCAGCACTCTCCTCAGCGGTAATGTAGCGACCTCGGTAACCGAACATGTTGAAGAAGCTGACAGTCTCGATGGAAGTGTCTTCAAGCTTCTTGAGAAGCGCCTCTTTGGCCGGTGACTTCTCGTCAGACTTGCCGGCCTTGTCCTCCTCGTGAATCTTCATGGCGAGATCCAGCAGGCCGTTGGTCAGGTCCTTGCCAGGCTTCCACTTGATTTCAACAGGCTCGGAGACATAGCTTTCCCGGCCGTCTTTGGCGCAGCGCCACCAAAACTTCTTTTCCAGCACACTGTTCTCAAAGTACTCGTTCTCGGAGAACTCGAACTTGAGCGAAAGACTGCGAGGGTGGCCATTGGGCAGCTCAAAGCGCTCAACAGTGAGATTCTTGAGGGCAGCGACAATGACGTTGGCGTCGGTAGGATTAATGTACTCATCGATCTCAGGAGGGGCCTGCTCGAAGACAGAAGGCCAGAAATTGGGGATTTCTGAAATGACCTTCTCACGTTTGCCGTACAAATCCCGAGTCATCTTGTCCCTAATGCGCACTGAGTAAACAATTGTTAGCACGCCATACGACGGGAGAGATAAGAGCAAGCTCAAGTGGGCGCTACACGCAGCAGATGGAGCAATCTGAGCAAGTGCGGGTATTCGCCTGAGATGGGCTTAACCTCATCTTGGGAGAAAAGACAGGAAGTAAGGGGAACATACGGATCTCGAGCTCAACCTGCTCAAACTCATCGTCGATGATATCGAGCTTCTCGTGATACGGGTGGCATTGTCCATTGTGAGTGTGTTCGTCAGACATTGTGGCGGTTGCGATATGGGAACAGATAGATGAATTTCGAAAGGATTATTGGATGTGACGAAGAAGTTTGGAGGAAGAGAAAAGCAAGTTACGACGAGAGGTACCGGGGCAGGTTGACTTATGTACCCAAAGGGCCTTTCGAGTAATGGCCCATGGCCCATGGGCCATGTGAGGAGTTGGAAAAAAAAACTTTAAACTGGAGCCATGAGGCAGCCTCAGTGGGCGCCCGGCCAACGAGAGGATCCGTCTTTACGTAGCCAAGTTTGAAGGCAAATCTTCTTACCCACCGCGGTCAAGACAAGTCCAAAAACACTCCCCAAACCGTGAGAAGAGCAGCTCAGGCTTCAAGCTAAGAAAGGGGAAAGTGGGGGAGCTTGTGGATGTGGCGCACGACGGAGCTGAAGCCCACACAATGCAGAGCTTTGTGGCGTCGCGTGGCCAGAATAGGTCAGGATGTGGAGAAGGGGACTTTTGCTCGGGCTCTCACTGGCAATTGCTCCATTCCACCACCATCTGCAGGTGGAAGTTTGGAAACTCGGTACTCCGTGTGTACCGATTTATATACGGAGTACATCAGTACGCATCCCTGATCCCCTGCGGGAAGCCACCTGCAGAAGGTTGTGACACCATTGTCTTCGCTTTCTTCTCGGTTCTTGTTCGTTCCTATTCCTTCTCTTTGGCGTGATAATCGCAACGAAGGCTGTTCAAGAAGGTCGGATACATAGTGATGCCGCCTGCACCTTCCCTTCTCGTTCCTGCCCTGTTCTTTCAAATTTTCAATCTGTCCAAATTTTCCGATGTCTTGGCTCGTCTGGCGGATTTCAGGGTCCAGGACCCAGGTGCGGGGTGTACGGGGTACATACCTATGTACATTACTCCGTACATCTTCCGCTTTGTTTACTCGTTCGTCGTCGTGAGTCCTTGGCGAGTCAGTTGCGTCTTCTTGGCGAAGCAGAACAGCACTGGTATCTGTGATGGTTTCTTGTAGGTATCTTTGTATGGATACCAAGAATCCTCCCATCAATGCATCTGTTAACCCCAACAGATATCTACATTATGCCGTTGCTGGAGGCACTGGACAGTGGCACCGGTGCTTCGGATTACGTAGTGTACAGAGTACAACACGAATAGAAACGCATGATTTTGAGTCTTTGACCCATTTCCTGGCTGTTGCATTTTGTCTAGGGGCTTTGTTGCGTGGTCATTTGCTCTCCGCGCTCGCTGCCTTGCGGCTACCACCAAACAAGGTGACCCAAAACCTCGAAACGTCGACTTCTGTTCTCCTTAATAAAACATCATCACGTTCAGGTCACCAAAAAGTGAAGTCAAGAAAGAACCGCCTCATCAGCAAATAAACATGCGCTCGCACGCCTTGCGCATTTCCGCGCATTCCCGAGAACAAAAGACTCCACGCAACCGACGCACGAAGCCACCAAGTCCTTCTCTACACCGCTGCCCAACTCGCAGATCAATCCACCTCGCGATTAGTTAGCCCGAGCCCTGGCATTCGAGCCCTCTTTCCCAATAGTCGCAACACAGCACTGGATGTCACGTCTTTTACACAACATACATTCATTTTCTCGTCATTTACCTTTTTGACCCTCTTTCTCGCGTTTCTCGCGAGCTCGCACAATCAACGAGTGCCCTACTCCCCACTCGGGTCTCCACAAACTGAACGACAGGAATATGGCTATCAAGATCCCCCTCGAGGTAGCTGTCTTCTCTGGAGAGTCCATCCTCAAAGCACAATCCCAGGGATGCTCGAGGGTGGAGCTAAATGCTCCGAATTCCTACCTTCTCGGCGGCACGACGCCGCCTCTGGCTGAACTGGCTCGGGTCGCTGATCGAGTCACAGTCCCAGTGCGAGTGATGATCCGGCCCCGAGGACCTCCAAACGATGGCAGCCAAGACTTCATATACACCGAATCCGAGGTAGCCGCCATGGCCAGGTCCATCGAAGAATTCAAGGCCTCGGGCCTCATGAACCCGTGCCGAGGAGACGGCTTCGTCTTTGGTCTGCTGAAGCCGTGCTTCGAAATCGATTCCTTCACCGGGGAGCCGCAGAAATTGCAGATCCACGAGGAACAGTGCAAGACCCTCCTCCGGCACGCCAAGCCCTACGGCTGCGTTTTCCATCGGGCCTTTGACGCCATTGCGTCCACGAAGCGTGCCTACGAGGGCATCGAGTTGCTCTTGTCACTCAACTTCGAAGGCGTGCTCACGGCAGGTGGTCCTGGCAACTGCATCGACAACATGGACAGGTTGAACCACCTGTGCCACAAATACATGAGCAAGGGCACATTTGAGATTGTAGCTGCGGGCGGGTTGCGAGAGAACAACATTCTCATCGCGGCGAGGATGCTGGCCCGGTACGAACAGGGCACTGTTTGGCTGCATACGGCCGCGCTGAGCTCACGGCCTGATCATCCGATGGAGGAGATTGACTCGGATGAGCTCATTCAGATGGTGGCCCAGTTGGACCTTGTTGAAGCAGCCTAGAAGGATGTTGACCCCGCCGTTCATTGGTGGGCAATGCGAGGTCAACAGGTGGTCAATGGGCGGTCTTTGGGTCACCATCGGTGACTATTGGGCGCGCGCTTCGGGAATATGCACCGGGAGGTGCACACAAATGACGAAGGTAGAAGACAAGGCATTGTGTAATACACAAAATGAAATTGAGGACGAGTACAGGCAGTTTGAGAAAGAATGAGATGAGCTTGGAGGAGGATATGTCCACAAGATGAAGGAAAACATTTCCAACGCACGTTGCTGGCACGAGTGCATGTCACAGATACAAGATGAATACACATTGCAGAGCAAGGAAAATTTACCCTCCCTTCACGATGGTCTTAGCTCTTATACACGTTCTTTTCCAGGTGCTGCTCCAAAGATCTCTATATACGGTGGAATTATGCTACGCGACCGTTTAGTCTTCAAGTACATATGTAGATGATATATAGTAGAAGTACAGAAAGCGACCAGTAACTGACGCGATTCTCCAGAATAGGCAACCACTAAAGTCAAATATATGTACATATGTACACGCTGCTGCAACTAAAGTAGGTTCGATAAGCGCAGTTTATTAAGGTACACATGTACATGAACAAGCAGCACCAATATGTACATATCGCCTGTTAACTTTTATAATAAGACGCTGAATGAGTCGGAGGAACTTGGAGCATACTCTTGCTCAACTGTACGTCTGTAGCGATATGTATCGTGCCGCCTCCTCAATATCAGTCAGCAAGTTGATAGCTTGATATGTATGCAAACTGGTGCGATGCTTTGCAAAGCTGCCCATTGTCCTGAAGACTGGCACAGAGAATCAATCCATCGTGCCCATTATCATCTGATGTGCTAGGCACCTCTTGAGGTACTACATACATGATCCATGCCTAGTATTAAAGTAACTACAGCCCGCTCCCACAGCGCCCCAAGCATCCAAACATCCAAACCAACTTCCTCACGTCATTCCAAAAAAAAAAAAAAAAAAACTGAGAAAAGAATAACAAAAATAACGATTGGGCAACAACTAAACACTTTTTCAAAAAAAAAAAAAATCTATATCCCCCCCCTCGGGCCTCTACTCCCTACTCCCTACTCCCTACTCCCTATTCCCCCTCCGCCGCACACCCATGCGGACGCGCCAACCCCAAACAAGCCGCCATCTTATAAAACACATCCACATTATTATACGTGCCCCCAAAGCTCTCCTGGCATGGCCCCATCGCATACAGCGGCACATCCGTCAGAGAATGCACACCCTGCGCCTCACTCGTCGGCAGCGTCCCATTCACGATGAAGCCCTCCACACCATCTTGTGCATTCACCACGTGGTCGTGGCTGTGGGGACCAGGCACGGCGGGTAATCGCGGGCCAGCCTTGTGCACCTTGTAGTCCTCGCGGTGGTCTGGCGCGGCGCCGACGCCCCCGGCTATGGCGTACCGTGGCTCCCAGTTGGACGGGAAGTTGACGCCCGTGCCGTAGTTGACTTTGCTGGACTCTTGCTGGACCGTGTACTGGGAGAGGCCGGCTTTTTCGTATACGCCAATGGCGTTGCGCTTTGCTCGGTCGTCTTTTTGCTGGGCGAGGTATTCGGTGTCGGCGGAGCCCCAGACGCTGTGCGAGGTAGGAGTTAGCGGCGAGAGGCTTTCATAGACATGGGCACGTGGAAATACTTACTCGAATCCGTGGCCGTGGTCGGCTGAGACAATTATAAGAGTGTCGTCGAGAATGTCCATCTCCTTGAGCTTCCTGATGGTGGCGCGCACCGTGTCGTCTAGCTCGAGGAGATCGCCTAGGGCGCGGTCATAATCTAGGGTGTGCATCTGCTTGTCCACTGACGCAGCCTCCGACATGAGGAAGAAGCCCTTGTCGCCGCCGCGCTCATCAAGAACCTCAATGGCCTTGAGTGTCATTTCTTTGAGCCCGGGCAGATCCAGAGCAGAGCCGTTGCCGCCCAGAGGGTTGTTCTTGAAGGCCTTGAGGTTCTCCTTGTAAACATTGCGGTCTAGCCAGACGGGGAGGTTGCTCTGACAGAAGACGCCGAGGGCAGGCTTGCTAACGTCTATTGTTTCCAGAGCTGTCTTGTTCAGGCTGACGGTGTAGCCTTTCTTGGCAAAGGCGTCGTAGTAGTCCTTACCCTGGTACGAGCCCTTGCCGGGGTAAAACTGCTCGGCACCGGCGCCGAAAAAGACATCGGGGCCGCCGTGGTTCGTCCAGCTGTAGTTTGTCATGCCGTTGAGGGCCTGGTCGATGAGTGGTCCGTATTCGGCGCGGCGGCGCGTGTGGCCACTGAGGGCAATGGGAGTGGCATCGGCCAGAAAGGCGGTGGAAACGGCACCCCATGCGCCTTTCTGTACTACGACGTCAGCTCCTTTTCTTTAGAATATCCTAGGTAATCACTCGGAACGTACCCTGATTCGGCGAAAGATCTCGACAATGGTTTCGACCTTGGGGTCATCAAATGGGTCAGGGGAGGAATCCGCATGGACACTGGCTTCTTGTTAGTCACACTCAACGCCTCGACCGCAAGACTGTGTAACGACCAAAGTCAGACACTCACCCCATGGCATTCACAGTGCTCTTGTGTCCAGAGTACAGAGCAGAAGCCGAATTGGCCGAGTCGGTGATGTAGCTGTCAATCGAGTGCGTCATCTGGTGGCCGAGGACAGGGAATTCGTCCATCTGCATGCGGGTTTGGTATTTGCCATTGATGCTCTTGTGTCCGAGCAATCGAGCGGCAGTGATCTGCCTTACTGTCAGTGTGTGGATTAATGTAAGAAAGGACAGTCAAGGAATACAAAAAATAAAACCAAAGACAAAACCAAGATAAAAACAACATTAAATACGCAAAAGAAAAGTGACAATCACAAAACGGGAAAAGCAAAGAACGCGTAATGAACTGTGCTTACCATGTTGGTCGTCATGCCATCGCCAATAAAGAAAATGACATTCTTGGCCTTGCGCTCCTTGACAACTGGTCGAACAACCCAATGCGCCGTGGTCTTCTCGCCATTGTAATACTCCAGCGTGACGGTATACTTACCCGGCTCGTCCAGAGAGATCTTGCGGTACGCCTTGGAAGCGACATTGACCACAGAGGGAGTTTTCTTGTCTTGGGCGAACAAATCCTCGTACCACTTAAAAGTCCACTTCTCCAGCTTAGGCTCTTCAATCTTGAAAGCCTTGGTGATATCCTTGGGCTGCCTGCCGTCCTTGGCAATCGTCACTTTGAACTGCTCGTCAGGCTTGCCATCGTGGGCGGCCTCGGAGCCATTGACGGGTGCGTGGATCTCGACTCGCAAGTCAAACAGCTGACCGGGGAGAAAGTCGCTCTGGTCAGGCGGAAGAATGCATCCCAGAGTCGGACAGGTTCCCAAGCGCTGGAATGTCTGGGCCGAGACGGCTGAGAGCAAAGCCACCAATGCGGCCACCAAAGCGGAAGCGGCGTTGCGTTTGGCGAGCATGACTGTGAAGGTTCCTCGCTATGATGGGAATAGCAAAGACTTTCCAATGCAGCTGATGAGCGTTGAGCAGAAAAGAGCTTGAAGGGACAAGAAGGAGGGAAGGGAAGGCGGGCTTCTACCGGCTTACATACCTACAGGCTACACGGCTCGTGGCATTCTGACACATAAATGCGGCATATGACGACGATTGAACTGGATGCAATATGTAGCCAGTCTCGCTCCTTTTTCAGACCAATCGATGGAACAGCCAGCCCATTACCATCTTTTGCTTTGGCCATGACGACTCAACGTAGCCCGTCTGATGCATCATCTCGAACAAGTGGGGAGCTTCTGCAGCAGAACTCGGGATGTCGGGAACAACGCCAACGTGATGCAACCAAGGGCCGTACACATTGAACCATGAGGGCACGTGCCAGACTCAATCGAGTGTTGAGCAGCTAAATGATGAGATTTCGGGCAAATACACAGCTTTGGATCCGCGCAATTCCGATGGCAATACCTATGTAGGTACATACATACTTAGGAATGGGGGTGTGTAGAGGGCAACACAAAGCCAGTTCTCGTCGTCGGTCAATCTCCACCAACCTGCCTAGGTACCTAATTGTAGCACTCGCGATCGTGAATTCGTGATTAGCTATTGGCTGCTTTCGCGCGACACGTTGGAGCGGCTCAAGGGATCGGCCGTCAGCCACAGCTGTAGAGCAGAGACCAACCAGGGTCCATCGGCAAGCAACGCTTCCCAAGTTCCCTTGTGCGCGTTTTCACGACTCTCATTGGTGGTTCACTGGTTCTTCATCCGCGAGAATGTGTTGAGCTGAAGCCTGATGCGCGTTGTGAAGACAAACGGGACGACAATATACATACGCATATCGAGCCTAAAAAGTTAGCAGACTATGAGACAACAGCGGAAGTTGGATTCTAGACTGAGAGAAAAGGGCGCAAAAAATAAAGAGAGTCAAAGGAAGATAAGGTTGATTCGCGGCTTGTCGTAGCTTTAGCTGCTAAGCTACATGTACCTACCTACCTAACCTCAACTGCAACATTGGTTGTTGACAGCTGCGAGGCCACAAATTCACAATTCGCCGTCTGACTGAACTCCACAGTCTACGGAGTACGGAATCACCAATCGGGGTTTAAGGCGGCGTACGTACATAGGTACATACATCAGTGATTCAGTCTCCAAAACCCGCAGCTGAGACGACGAAGCATTGGAAGCAAGATGGAAAAAGGCCCGGCTGCAGACAGTCCCCAATTCTAAACTGCATCATAGGCTGTAGCATGCCAACCAACTGGACGCGTCTTACCAGATTCTTCACCGAACCATCTCGCAAGGCTGCGACAACTGTTAGACCTGGCTCCGCCTTGAGAGAATCATCAGATGCCGGGGTTCCGGGATGTATCACACGAGTGGTACCTACCTCATGTGCATATGTACGTACATGCATGCGCCTGCATGTGTGTGCATGTGCGTGCATCTACGGAGTACCTATGGAATCCAGTTTTAAAAGTGAAGGTGTTCGTACATACATAGTTCTTACATACCTGGAAGCAGGTATATATGTACTTTTCTGTTTACGTATGTGTGAAATCTATGTCTCTGCGTGTGCCTATGGCCCTGTGACCTGTCCAATATCCATAGTCATACATATGCTCGTCTCTATACGGAGTAATGGCGCTCCATAATGACAGTCCTGAACCAAAGTTGTAACTTGTGTATGCTTCATCTACGTCTATTTTACAAGTAATACCTACATGTTCCATGCACCTCTTGTCCCATGTAGTGTCTATCAAGAAACACCTTCGGCAGCGATTTTCGGATCCTCACATCCAGCCACCCAACTCGACTTGTTGATCTTTTCCTGCCCAGCCTCGCTCTTGAAGTGGTAGCCTCTGGCCCTCGGACGCTCGCCCGTGCCCTGCGGCAGTTCGGGCTCATACACCGCCAGGAAAGCCGTTCTGCTTTTCTCAAATTCATCCACGCCCTTGCACAATTCCACTCGGATGCCCTCAAAAAATTTGTCGAGAACGTGGTAGTTGTGCATCTGGAGCAGGTTCCAGCCCAGCATCTCCCTGGCGTTGAGCAGATGCTTCACGTATGCCCTGTGATGGTGAGTGCATGTATAGCACTCGCAGCCCTCCTGCAGCGGCACAACAGCAGCGCTGTGCTCGTCCGCCCAAGAGTTAATTCCCAGCAGCTGAGGCGAGGCACCAGAGTTCTCGTCAGCTGAGAGCGATGACGGTGGCGGAAACGTGAATGTGAGAGCAATTCCCGCGTCGGATATACTGTTCACGAAGGCAACGCCACAGAGATCCACGCCCAGCGAGACCTGGCGAAGGATTTGGTGCGGCGACTCGGACTGGTCCAAGGACAGCTTGGGCAGGGGAACCAGGGATTTGTACTGGTCGAGTTCCGGTAGCAGATTCGCGTCGTAGATGGCCAGGCCAGATAAACTGTCTGTGACATCCTCGGCAAGGTGCCGGAGGTAGTCCCACTGAATAGGCATCTCGACAGGTAGAACAGGAGCAAAGACTGAGATGCCCAGCTCATCCAGATGCTCTCGGCTCTCAAAGCGGCGCAGGAAATCGTCGACCCATTCCTCCGTACGGCCTACCATCTTGATGAGCTTGTTGGATGCCGGAGTCCGGCTCGTGTGCAACGAGTCCGCCAGCGGTACCACCACATCGGGCTGCAGCGTTTCAACCGCCGCGACATACTGTGCCACGTCGACGGTCGCAAAGCCTGTGGACGTGAACAATGTCACGGCCCTGGCTCCGTTGCCCATGGGAGTTACGACGGCGGGAGATCGTCTTGCGGCCAAGATGGTGGTACGATCTGGTGCAAGTGCGGTGAAGTTGTGCAGCCGACGGAGCGTGGCGTGCTGTGGTGTATTGTAGATAGGAGGTTCTTTTCGCTCAACGACTACGGTGATGTTTGTCCTTTTGTGAGTATTCAATACTGGCTCTCCATTCAAATATGTATGTATGCTTGTATACATATTGGCTCCATAAGATCTAGAATAACTCACAATCTTCCAAAGCCATGTAGGCAGAGGATAGGTCCGTATGCCTCGTCACATTGTCCGGAGTCAGATGAGGAATAGCCCCTCGAGATGTAATGGCCGTGTAGTTAGGTGTGTCGATTGGCCTCCTTCCCGGTATTGACAGGCGGCCCAGACGAGCGGCATGGCTAGAAGCAACGCGGGCGCTCAAGATCTCAAAGATGTTGCGTACCGGCATATCTGTATTGAGGTCGCACGTTTTGGGCTCGCTCATCTTGGCATGCCCAATCTAGGTGAGACGGAAATGCAAGGCTAAAAGGAGCTCGCGTGACCAGCCAAATCTGATCAACGAGAGATGTTAGGAACCGAGCGAGCTTCACAGAGACCTCCTTCCGCTACAGCCTATACGATATGTTGACCAAATTCCAGATCATGAGTGTCTAGCTGTGTTGACCATGAGAGGAGACTCCCAAGACGAAGAGCGACGTCACAGAAGCCTGAGAGCTACATCCATAGAATAGGTATGTAGCACAACATAATTTTTGCTGCGACTGTCTGCAGCTGCCGATGTTCACCCGTTGATGATGTCAACTGCCATTGACCCACCATCGCCGCAGCACTGTAGGTACTGTACCAGGGGCGACAAGCCTCCCAATCTGGCCGCCAATACATACCTCTCCGTATCATATTGTTCATTCCCAGTCGCAAATATCTGGCTGTTTTAACTACATACCTCTTACGCTAGACGTTGGAATTTGGACCTATTTCGCTGCTTTCAAGCCAACATCAGGCGGCCACGTTGACACGCTTGGTGGATTCAGAACTTCCCCGCTTTCTACCACTTCCCTTCAGGCTTCGAGGCCTTCGTCCGACGTCGTCCACTCGACCAAAACCACCAACAGCAGCCATCTAGCCTCGGTAACGCAGATTGAATACGAGGCACCCTACTGGGCCTTCAGCTGGTCTGTGACATTCATCCATCCTCTTCCGTCTACCTAGGAGGTCCACGTCTCGTCGTCGAGAAAGAGAAAAAAAGCCCCTCAGCCCCATGGTGCTTATTCCGTACCCGGAAAGGCTGGGCCGACGCTTGTCCAAACAAAACGTCTCTCCAGACTGAAGGCGTTCTCCAGTCTGAAGGCTTGGCACACCGTCCCAAGTCGCTTACTTTCAAGAATTCGATCTTGTGGCCTTTGTGTCTGATCGGTCTCCGGATAGGTATGAAAGAATGGTCCGTCACCATGCAGGCGAAGACGAGCCCCTTATGACGGCCTCGGAGCGACGCGAATTCGATCCCGACGTCGGCCACGTCGCTATGGAAGCCGACAATAATAACGCCGAAGATGACACTGGACTGGGCAGACCTGGCCGTAGCCAACGATGGCGCGGCGCGGGCGCCAATCCCCTCACGGATGCTGGACATCCAGATGCGCCCCTCGACAGCAGCGACAGCACGCTCCAGGTACAAGAAGAGAGCGAATCGCCGACACCGCGCTTTGTACAGGAAGAGAACGGGTGGAAGAGATGGAAATGGGTGCCGTATCCCATGCGCCGAATGATGCGCGCCGTTGGCAAGTGGTCACTTGGGCCTCCCAATCCGCAACCGTACCGGATCAGGCCCGTCTTCCCTCTGCTACAGGAATACCCATTGTTCCTCGTCGACAAGTTCTTCGCAACGTCCAAAAGACGGCTATGGCTGCTCTTGATATACTTCTCCGTTTGGCTCGTTACCTTTGTGCTCGTGAAGAGGGAGGGAGAGGTTGCTACCGAGGTCGCGGGTTGGGGCCGTCCGCAGACGATAGGGTGCGGTGCCACGTACTGGGAGTCTGGCAACGCATGCGGTGTGGATGGCAACGACTGTCGCCCCTTTGGAGGCAGCGGGTTTCCTTTCCGCTGTTCTGCCAACTGCGCAAGCTATCAGGTGTTGAATCCGCACGCCGTGGGTGATCAGGAGCTGGTGTATCAGCCCATCGTCGTGGGGGGCTCTCCATCCGAGGGTATAGCGGCTGGGAATGCTACTTACCGCGGAGACTCATACATCTGCGCCGCTGCTATCCACGCCGGCGTCATCTCCAACGCCAATGGAGGTTGCGGCGTGGTTCAGCTCGTCGGCCAAGACCAGGACTACCGGGGCGTACGTCGCAACGGCATCGCGAGTGTGAGCTTCGACTCGTACTTCCCGCTGTCGTTCCAGTTCCTGCCGGACATCCAATGCGGTTTCCAAGACACACGATGGGCGTTGCTCGCCATATCCGTTGTTTTTACCGCCCTTCTATCCCTCTTCACTGCGTCTCCGGCCTTGTTCTTCTTCTCCACCTTCATCGGCACCTTCTGGACCGTGGGCATGGCTCTCGATTCCCCGCCGCATAAATCTGTGTCAGTCTTGTTCTCCAACATTCTGGGCAAGTTCTTGCCCGCCATTTTCGTCGCCTGGGTCATCTACGACAAGATGGGCGTTCGACGCACGCTCCACCGCCTGACCGCGCAGGTGGAAAAGACGGTGCTCTGGCTCGGCGCCTGCTGGGTGGGCGCGCTGGATAATTACACGTTGAGCTTCATCCCTATTCAGCGGCTGAATGCCCATGATCTCAGCCAGCAGCCCGGCGCGAAGGCCGCTCTATCCATCATCATCCTCGTCCTTGTCGTCATCGCCGTCACGCAGATGTGGTTCTTCCGCCAGGAGGCCCGCCTTGTCAAGTACATCATGCTCTATGCCCTGATTCTCTTCGGTATCCTCATCGCTCTTGTCCTTCCCGGCCTTCACCTGCGAATCCACCACTACGTCCTGGCCCTTCTCCTCCTGCCAGGCACGAGCTTGCAAATGCGCCCCTCCCTCATATACCAGGGCCTCCTCATCGGGCTCTTCGTTAACGGGATCGCCCGCTGGGGCTTCGATTCAGTTCTGCAGACGTCAGTTGCCTTACAGGGCGACGCCCAAAGGGGGACCCCGCTGCCGGTCCTTCACGAGCCCACCATCGCGTTGTCCAACAGCACGACGGTCTCATCGAAAATAAGCTTCACGTGGGACAGGCCACAGCTGACACAGTTTGACGGCATCAGCATTCTCGTCAACGACGTGGAGCGTTTCAGATCGTACTTTGCAGACGTGGACGCCCAAAGCACGTTTATGTGGTCCAGAAACATGACTCTAGGCTTACCAGAGTATTTTCGGTTTGCCTTCATGGATGGGAGCCAGAGTGGAGATTATACCAAGGCTGGTGTTTGGAAGGCGGATGGAGAGTGGGTGGAGATGGGGCCGGGGCCTTCCAGGGTGAAGGCTCGTATGTCACGATTCGATTCTACGATTGGCGGAAGGGCTAAACAGGAATCGACGTTTGAAAAGAATAACTAAGATACAGAAGAAGAGAATAAAGCTCTTGTCGGATTTCAGGAGTGCTGAGGCCGTCAAGGCTAAAAGGTAAGACAGATTACCACATAAGGCCAGTTAGTAATGGAGCTTAGACAAGACATAATCAGAATCCTTCAAATGCCAACATCGTCGATATTCACTCAAATAATCATGTTCTATCAAATCAAACAATAAATCTGACAGCTCTATTCTCCAGAGGAATCAGGGCATCGTCTTGAGGCCCCTTTCTCCCCTGACGTCTCTATTTTTTCTTCTCCATCTATTGCCCCGATCCGGCCCATCAGCACCACTGTAAACTGACCTCCACTGGAAATCCACTGGAAGTCCACTAGAAGTCCACTGGAAGTCCACTGGAAGTCCACTGGAAGTCCACTGGCCACCTCAGTTCGCACACTTTCATTTTTCCGTTTTTTTCTCCCAACGCTACAGTAGGAATCCACTGAACAAACCACTGGCAATTCCACTGCACTGATTCCACAGGGGTCCCCCAGCCCCAGAGCGTAGCGAAGGGCCGATGGGGGACCACCAAAGCCACTGTACACTGGCAACACCGTAAGTTGTAACTGCACAGATATCACACTTCCCGCCCAACTGCTTTTCCGAAGCGGCGCGAGGTCCCTCAGCCCCGGAGCGCAGCGGAGGGCCGCTGAGGGACCTATGTACTACCTACCTATGTATGTAGTGGGATGGAAACGGAGAAGACAACAAGACTAGACCTAGAGATCCGCTCAGGATCCCCACAGACAACAGAGAAAGATGAACTCTCAACTAAGTGATGGGACAAGAACACAACACACGATCCCGAGATCGTCTCGACAAAAAAACATACGAACTTAACTTGGTTGGAATAATCCATCTCAGCGAGGAAAAACAAACGGGTAACGATGTACATCCAAAGTTATCACTGACAACTTGAGTGAAGGCTTGGATTGACTGTCAATGCGATCCATTTGTGAATTGCGAGTTCCTTCGTCTCCTGAGACTTCTGACTTGTGTTTTCGGCATGCTTCCATGTGGACGACATGGTAATACTGAATGGCTTCCAGCATTGTTGGCGTATGTTCGTCAGTCGTCCGATCCTCAATGTACTGTTCGAGGGCCTCAGTACCCGGCATCTCTGGTTCCTGAAGAAGATCACCTTCTTCAGTATCCATGTCTGGGTCCACCTTGTGCCAGATGTTTTGTCCTTCTGCGGTTTGCTTCAGGACTTCGAACCATCTTGACCAGTGTTCCACCGAAGACAGCTTGATGCCGGTAGTGCCAGAAGTGTATGAATTGTCCATTGCGCTGAGGACGAAAGATATTGAGAAAGTTAGTGGAGGAGCTTTTGTATTGAAGGGTTTTGTGAGAAGTGTTGTGTGAGGGATGGAAGTTGATTGGATGTCAGAGAAGTTTCATCAGTCCTGGGGAAAAACTTTCCTCTAACTTTTTGGTGACTTCTCTCAAGCTGACTTGTCTGCGGCCTGTCTCAGCGCGGATGGATTCCAGAGTGCAAGAGAGAAGGCTTGGATTGCGATGCTGTTAAAATGGATCAGGCACTATACCATGCTGGCGTATAGCTGTAAGTCCTGTCGCACTGACAGCTAAGGGGGGTGTCGCACGGTATATAGGGGTATACAAAGCACATCAGAGTGGCCAGACGGCTGCGTCCATTCTTTTGTGCAACAGATGGAGAACACTCTTGGCCCCAAATTCGGGTCCCTGGAGGTCTGAAACGTGACCCTCTCGCAGAAAGCGCCTCAGAGGCGTGGCACGATCTTGCGATGTATGCAGGGAAAATGCTGCTCGCACAAGCCACCAGACGTTTTGTCGTAGGGTTCACGATCTGCGGGACTCTGATGAGGGTATTGGTGTTCGACAGGCTCGGCGGCATCGCATCTGAGCAAATCGATATCAACAAAGAGCCCGTACAGTTCATCGAAGTCATGCTCGGCTTCTTCCGGATGAGTGAAGAGGACCTTGGTTTTGATCCTACGATCAAAATAACTGACGGCGAACCAGGTATAGAAATTGAACGGAACGGAAGGTCGGAGTGTATCGTCATTGATGGGTTGATTATACGGATGCGTTGTATGGTGGGTCGGCCAACGACCTGCTGGAAGGCTCATGTGAAAGACCTTCTAGAAACGCCACTCGTTATCAAAAACTCTTGGCAGCCGTCGGAACGCGATGAGGAGAGGGAGATGTTGAAGCAGGCGACTAGTCAAAACGTGGTCAACGTGGCTCGGTACTACCACCACGAAATAGTCAGACTTGACGGCATGATTGACGACGTTCGTAAATGTATTTGACGAGGACTGAACGTAACAATGGCTTCAAACTATCAGGAACGTCTATCACAGCATTGCAGAGGAGCGACAACAAAAGAGCTGCCCATGCGCCAGACGAGTACACGCATAAGCACAAAGCAACCGTTCGATCAAACAGGCTCTGCCCTACCCCAAAGCAAAAAGACCTGCTCCAGGTCTTTGAGAATAAATGCTACCGAGCCACCAACACCAACCGCAGTGCATCGGCGTGTTATCATGTAGGATTACGGCAAGGCCATAATAATGCCATTTACAAAGCCAGCTCCCGCAAGGCGCTGCTTGCATGTCTCGAGGGCTGCTTCAAAGTTCAAAGGCCACAAATCTCTATACGACAAAGGTATATTGCACAGGGACATCTCAACCAATACCCCGATGATGAACGAAGATCAAGACAATCTCTCCTGGAAATACTTTCTCATTGACCTTGACTTCGCAATCAGCACAGAGCGTGAGAAGCTTTCGGGCCTAGGGCAAGACAGGTACCAGAGCTTTCATGGCGATTGGACTCCTCGAGGTCGCCAAACACACCTTTATGCATGATCTTGAGTCCTTCTTTTAGGTGTTGTTTTGGATACGAGTCCACTACAAAGGCCCAGGGAAAGCAATTGAGCCAGGACGATATGAATCTTGGAACTGTCTTTCCGATAGGGAACTGGTGATACAAAAGTCCTATTTCGTCCGTGAAAGAAATTTCAAGAAGTTTGCAGAATCATGGTTTACGTCGTATTACCAGCAATTGAATCCACACCTGAATCGATTACGAAAGGAGGTGTTCCCTGGTGGCGAATCACTGGACAAAGCTTTCCCTGAGCTCTACTTGAAGATGATGAACGACCTTCACAAGGCCCAGAAGGATCCTGCAGTGCTGGCGGAGTAAAACAATTCTCAGAAAGTCGTCCGAGAGCGCTCGAGAAAGAAGTTTTTGACCTGTACTGGGGTTGTAGACGAAAGTTAGTCGCGTCCGTGCTATATATCATTATTTAACAGCGGGATGTTGTACATGTCGCCAAGGTAACACTAAGATAAAACACATGTGTACAGTGTAGTGTACCTAATGTAGCCATCTTCGCATGTGCATTAAAATGCCGTGACGCGAAGCTGTGCCAGTGCGCGCCAAAAATAGGCAAAACTGAGCCCCTTTGTTTCAGAGTCCGAAAGTTTGTGAGCCAATCAATTCGGAAAGGCTCCACACCATACCCTCATATGTGTACTGAAAACTCGAGCATAAAGAGGCAAACACGAAATGTGCGCCTCCGCTACGCGTCGCCGCACGATTTCTTCAGTTTTGCCTAATAATTTATACATATGTTCCCCTCTCAATTCACTGCTACACGGTCTACACCACTTCACAACTGATGACGCACCCGCGGATTAGCCTCGATGAACGCGTGTCACGCAAAGACAGCTGTTGGCAGCTGCAGGAAAACGAAAATAGGTCGCCGCGCGCGACACTATCCTGAATTCCATTTGGCAATTATCCTTTTTTTGGGAATTGTAGCCAGCAACCGCTTCTTTTCACACTGCTGAACATGACAATATTCGAATGATGCAGAGGAGCTCAGGAGCCCCAGATAACGAGTGAACGCTTTTCTCTTTTTAACGTGTTCCCCTTTCTGACCGCGGCCCGTGCCAGGATAACTCATCTCTAATATCAGCGGTGTGGTGACCGCTGGCTGTCTGCAGCAATGGACCAACTCTTCATCGACGCAATCGAACAGAATCCTACTGCGGGCTATCTCACTGAATTTCGTCGAGAGGCAGAAAAAATGGGCGTTCGCCACACTGCTGGTCTCGACGACCTTGGTAAAAAGAGTAAGTAAGCTAACATGGATCAAGCATGTCATGTGCTAACGCTTATTTTCAGATCTCAGGGCTCTTGTCCTCATACTTTTCATTGGCTTGGGGAATCATCCAGCAGGCAAAAGTCTAAGACTCTCGCAAGAGTCGTTGGCATTGAGGGCGGCTACTACCCCACTGCGCCGTCTCAGACCACTTCTAGCAGCAGCCATCAATTAGGCGGACGATAAAGAGTTGGGGAGAAAAGTCAAGAAGTCGATCGTCACCACTTCTCAGAATCCATACGCAGATACACCCTTCTCACCTAACGTGGCTTGCGTGGCCACCTCGTCGGAGCATCGCAAAGATGTCGACCACCTCATGAAAAAAGAGCTGGGCCAAATACACGTCGATATCCCACACCTTTTGCAAGCATTCATTCAACTTCCACGCAGCGTTGATGGTCCGAAAAGGCCGTCGAAAGCCTTTTTCAAGAAATGCAGACGTGGCAGAGCGCCGAGATATAAGGATGATACGTGGACGGACTGGCCTACTCGTTCCGTCGAGAAGGACGTCTTTCGATGGCTAAAAAGGATCTGCAACAAATTAGGAAACTTCGCGCGCCGTTTCCGACCCGACATTACCCATCGGCGACGGCTGTTAGGGACCCGATACGAGATTATTGACGATTATTTTGTGGCGCAGAAAAGGCTGAATGTTGGCTTCGTTGATGTATCCTTTCCGAAACGTGGTTCGAAAGATAGAAAACACCCTTGGCCACAAATGCTGGTCCCGGGAGTGCTGAACTGCGACCCTCTGGCCGACAAGACAGGAGAGGCGATGCACGATCTTGCGATGTGTGCAGGGAAAATGCTGCTCGCACAAGCCACCAGACGTTTTGTCGTAGGGTTCACGATCTGCGGGACTCTGATGAGGGTATGGGTGTTCGACAGGCTCGGCGGCATCGCATCTGAGCAAATCGATATCAACAAAGAGCCCGTACAGTTCATCGAAGTCATGCTCGGCTTCCTCCGGATGAGTGAAGAGGACCTTGGTTTTGATCCTACGATCAAGATAACTCATGGCGAACCATGTATAGAAATTGAACGGAACGGAAGGTCGGAGTGTATCGTCATTGATGGATTGATTATACGGATGCGTTGTATGGTGGGTCGGGCAACGACCTGCTGGAAGGGTCATTTGAAAGACCATCCGGAAACGCCGCTGGTCATCAAAGACTCTTGGCAGCCGTCGGAACGCGATGAGGAGGGGGAGATGTTGAAGCAGGCGACTAGTCGAAACGTGGTCAACGTAGCTCGGTACTACCACCACGAAACAGTCAGAATTGGCGGCATGATCGACGACGTTCGCAACTGTGTCAGACGGGGACTGGACATAACAACTGCTTCCAACTATCAGCAACGTCTATCACAGGCTTCCAGCGGAGCGACATCAAAAGAGCTACCCATGCACCGGACGAGTACACGCACGAGCACGAAGCGATCATTCGATCATACAGGCTCTGCTCTACCACCAAGCAAAAAGACTTGCCTTGGATCTCTTGGAATAAATGCTACTGAGCCACCAAACATAGTGCACCGGCGTATCATCGTGCAGGATTATGGCAAGGCCATTTACAAGGCCAGCTCTCGCAAGGCACTGCTTGCCTGTCTCGAGGGCTGCATCAAAGGCCACAAATCTCTATACGACAAAGGTATATTGCACAGGGACATCTCAATCAACAATCTGATGATCAATGAAGATCCAGATAATCCCTCCCGGAAATCCTTTCTGATAGACCTTGACTTCGCTATCAACACAGAGCGTGAGAAGAAACCTTCGGTTGCACAGGGCAAGGCAGGTACCAGGGCTTTCATGGCAATTGGACTCCTTGAGGGCGCCGAGCATACCTTTATGCATGATCTTGAGTCCTTCTTCTGGGTGTTGTTTTGGCTATGCATCCAGTACGAAGGCCCAGGCAAAGCAATTGAGCCAACACCATATCCATCTTTGAACGATCTTTCCGATATGACACTGGCGTGCCTAAAGTCAGGTGTTATCAGTAATTGCAAGTTCAGCGAGCCGGAAAAATTAGAATTCACGCCGTATTACCAGCCCTTGATTCCACATGTCTGCAAATTACGAAAGTTGGTGTTCCCTGGGGGCAGAGCGCGGGACAAACCATTCCCTCAGCTCTACTCGAAGATGATAAAAGTTCTTCACAAGGCCCAGAAGGACCCTGCAGTACTGGCGGAGTAAACGATTCTCAGAAAGTCGTCGGAAGTGCGCTCGAGAAAGAAGTGTTGACTTGGGCTTGGGCTTGACTACTCCAGGAGAAAGGATGTCGGCTCTTTTGTGGTCAATAAGATGGAACTTGAGGATAAGTTGTTATTCGACGCGCTCTCCGCCTGAGTCCGTGCTATCATTTTTCATCAGCGAGGATCTTGTACATGGCACCAAGGTAACAAGAAAACGAAGTACTTGTGCACCCAATGTAGTGTAGTCATCGTTATACCTGTACACCTCTCTGAACTCACTACTCCGGTTTGCCCCGTTGCCCACAGCCCACTCACCCCTTGTTGACTGGTGACGGACTGACCGAGGCCAAAACCTGTTGACAGTTGGACTACCTTAGGTAGCCCCGATAATAGTTCAAATGACAGCCGTTGGCAGCTGCAAGCAAACAGACACATGCATAATCTCATATCCCTCGCACGACGCAGATCAGATTCCCTACTATTCTTCTGTTGTAAGAAATCGTAGTCAACAACAGCTTCTTTCCAAATTCTCGCAGCAGGAGGCAATGGCTCGCGCGATACCTAGCAGCCACCGATACTGAGTGAACGCCTCTTTCATTCAACGCGTTCCTTTTTCCGAACACAGCTCGTGCCAAGATAACTCGTATCATTACATCCACCCTTTGGTGGCCGCCGGCCGACTACAGCAATGGACCATAGACTCTGGATTGACGCGATCCGACAGAATCCCACAGTGGGCTACATCGCTCCCTTTTATTTAATGGCAGAAAGTATGCGCGTCCGCGAGAGTGCTGATCTTGACAACCTCAGTCCAACGGGTAAGCAGGCCGATATGAATCCAGCAGGTCGTTATATGCTGATAATTGATTTGCAGATATAAGACTTCTTGCTTCGAGTCTTTTATGTTGCTTGGATTCTCATTCAGCCTGCGACATATTCAATGAGAGAAGGCTCTCGGATAAATGGTGGTTGGTGACACCAGCTACCGAAATTCGCCATGTACGACGTCTCCTAGCAGTAGCACTCGATCGGGAGGACGAGAAATGTTTGTGGAAACAAGTCAAGAAGTTCATCATCAAGACTTCGCAAAATCGGTGCGCAGATTCACCCTTCTCGCACAACAGCGTTGACTTTGCCAACTCGTCGGAGCATTGCAAAGACGTGGACGACCTCATGAGGGAAGAGCTCGGCCTAACGCACGTTGGTATCCCAAAGCTTTTGGAGACATTCTTTCCACGCAGCGTTGACGATCTGGAAAGAATGTCAAATGCCTTTTTCAAGAAATGCACACGCGGCCGAACGCCGAGATACAAGGATGCCACGTGGACAGACTGGCCTACCCGTGCCGTCGAGAAGAAAGTCTTCCGATGGCTGAAAAGTTTCTGCAAGAGACTAGATAAATTCGCCCATCGTTCCCGGCCCGACATTCCCCATCGACGGCGGCTCCTGGGGACCCAGAACGTGACTATTGACGAATATTCTGTGATGAAGCAGCAGCTGAATGTTGGTGTCGGATATCAGGAGTGCTGAGGCCGTAAGCGCTAAGAGGTAAAATAGATTACCAAGCATGACTGAGGTTCCACGAGTTATTTTGTACATAAAGTGGAGCCATGTTCGA
>SRQH01000820.1:0-10084 GCA_018360345.1 Claviceps sp. LM84 group G4
ATTGCCCCTCGCGCCTTATTCGCGGAAAGCAATGCGCAGAGGCCAACATCCGACCAGATAACTGATGCACTTTGTTAGCAAAAGCCCTAAAAATCGAAACACCTGAACTTACACTTGCACCATGCCTTCAATCTCGCATTTGATTCGGCAATGTCGATGTAGTGGACAAAACGAAATATGTTCTGAAACCGATCGAACGAGTAAGCATTGTCCAATAGCTTTTTTGCCGAATCTCGCGATGTTGCGGCGCCGAACTTCACCGCCGTTCCCGTCGGCAGGTTTTCAGACACATCGTTTAGACACTCATCTATGAACGCCTTGGATAACTTAGCAAGAGATGGAGCCGAGCAGCCAAGGTAAACTTACCTCCATCCGCTTGACCGCGTCACATTTCCAACCGTCTTTCAATCCCATTGATTTATGACACTGGACGTCATAAAGTGGCCCCTTGGACAAATCAAAAGAACTCAAAACGACCGGTGAAACGGGCGTAGCATCAAAGGTACAAATATACCGAGACGCCAGGATGTAACGCATATGTCTGTTAAGGCCGAGGTACGTCTGCCTCTGCGTTCCTCGCAGCCATTCTGGGATGCACCGGGAAGACTCCGCGGTGCCCGCCGCCGGTGAACCGGAAGAGATGTTTTCCATCTCCTCATCATAATCCATTAGTTCTTCCATATCAAAGGTAGGCTGTGGCACCTCACCAGATGCCTGGGAGCGGTCCCACTCAAGCTGTGAAACATTAGTTTCTTAGATCATATTGATCCTGAGGGCAATGACGGTGGGAACCACAAGTATAAGACTTACAGTACATTCTGGACCTTCTGATGGACGGGGCGTGCCCATGAACATGGACTCGTCCGACCGCAGAGTTGGGTCTATCAAGCTCGCGGGCTCCGTCACTTCGGGAGTCCCTGGGCTGAGTGACTTACGGGGCCGGTTTCCTAGTTGTTCCAGCTGAGTTAGCAGCTTATGTAGCCCTTGAGATTGGGAAGGGCCAGGCACATTTGCTCGCTCACCAGTCTTCTTTTTATTCAATTGGCCACTTTTGCGAACACCGCCTGACTTTGGGTTCCTTCTCGTTGCAGGCATTGTGAAATAAAGTGTGCACCTGACGTAGTGGGATTTTGAATTTTGAAGAGGGATCGTTTGATGGGCTCTGGCGGAGATGGAAAGATTGTGCGTGCGAAAGAGAAGGTTGTGAAAGTCGTGACAGTAAGCTTCGAGACGTTTATAGGATTCTTGTTGAGCCTTGACCTTTTCAAATGCCTCCTTAACTCCGTTGCGGCGCCTGTTGCGATCGCCGAAGAGAAACCTTAAATTCTTAATACATATCATGATCATTGATTCATCGCCACGTTTCTGTGAGCATTCCGGTGCTGTCAGCATTCCTGTTCTGTCACTTTTCCGTTTCCGTCAACTTTTGATCAAATCTCCATTAAACTTATCGACGCTAATCAAGGCCGTCAACGGTCAAGGCGTGGTGTTCCGAATCGGGACGGGTCGACGACTCGATTCTATTGGGACGGGATGGGGACGACTTTGGTTGATCGTGGGACGTTGGATCTGGCCCGTTTGAATCTTTGGGACGTCCTCATGAATCTAGAGATTTTCGAGGCCCTCGCTCAGGCCACTTATGTATATTGCCGCGTTCGGCGGCGCGCGAGTAGGTGGCATAGCCTAGATAGAGGGAACAATTCGTCCTTGGAATATCTTAGGGGCACCGTGGACTGGTGGACTACGGAGGAGGAGGAGGAGGATTGGATTTCTAGGTACGGCGTCGGGATCGGAGGAGGATGATTATTCACGGGGTACAGTGACCACTGACTAGGTACGTATCATCTAGCTACCTATGTACTCCGTAACGCCTAGTCCACTAACTAAATAAACCTTAACTTACCCTATGCCTAACTAGGTAACCGCTAAACTACCTACCTAGGTACGTCTTGATGGGGACATATGGAGCAGGTGGCTGCCACTGGCGATATGGTACATTTACCAATTACCTCCGGTCAAAACCCCTAGACCCCCCTCATCCCAAGAGCACGTTTCTTGGGCAAACTGTCAGAGGAATGTGGACACTGGACTGTGGACAGTGGGAACTTGAGAAGCATGTGACGCGTACATATGGGGGTAGCAAAGCATAATGTATGAGTATCAGAATGACAAGACATGTGATGTGCCAACACCCATAGAGGCGCGCACACAAACATGAGTACACCGACCATGGTATTTAGCGATGATTTCCCACAAGATTGTGAGGGGCAAGAGATCGAGACCATCATGATATCATCTGATACTCAGTTTGAATATCAATACAAGTATCTTGCGAGCTCTTGAGCATATTTTCACTCTGTGAAGAGTCAAGATTGCGCGATACTCCGACCAAAAACCCCTCGTCATAGGTGACAAATGCGCTTTTGAGCGTCACGATCCAACTCACAACCAGAAATTGTAGGATTTGAAGCCGTCAACAATTCAGATTCATCTACTATATACAATGGCTCAATCAGAAATTCTTGAGATTGTTTGTATGTTACTTATATGTACATCAACAGCGTTTGACATAACTAATAAGGCATCACATCACTAGACGTCACCGACGACTACGACACTGCCGTCTGCTTCAATTTAGGAGAATGCTACGGTCTCGAATACCGAAAGCCCTCCACGCCCGGAGTGCCGACGGGCATTTCCCTTACCCGCTCCAACATCCACAGCGGCTGGATCAGAGAACGATACCGTGGCGCCGTTGAAGCTTCAGTGTCAGCCGGAAGATTGGTCAAAGTGAGGGTAGTGAGTGTTGGGCGGTCGTGGTCGCGTTACGACCATACGCTTCAACGACAGCGTGTCTGGCAGATAGGCAAAGTCTCTTATTGGACGGAGGAAGATTCTGAAGATGATACAGATGATGAATTGTAATTATTGATACCTAGAACTAGGTACCTATGAGGCACACCTATCAAGCCTTGAGACTCGAGAGGCCTGCTCTACATCTCTAACACACCGATCTCAGACTGACATGCCAAGTGCTTGTAATGTCCCCCCCTCTGCCACCGATGCGCTAAACGAAATTACAGCATGTGTGTGGTCAAGGATATTCCTGCACTCCGGTCACTGGTGAAATCCAGGCATGTTCTTCTATTGGAAGCTTCAAGCGCCCCATTTAGGTACCAATAGGAGAAGGTAGGTGCCTACCTCGATCCGGCGTGGAGTTGTGATGCTAAAGTTGAAGGTGGCAGCACGATTCCAGACAGTGTTCGCTCAAATGGCTTGATGAGCATTCAAGATGTCGGGCTCGTAGGGAACAAATAAGAGCCATCATGAACGAAAGATAAACGAGCCTGCATTCAGTCTCATTGGTTGGCTTGTCCATCTTCTAGTGCAGAAAGAGGAAGATAGGGTCGAGGACTCGAGCTACTTAGGTATCTAACCCGGTGTGCCAGTGGAACGTAAGCCGATCGCAGTCCACACTCCATCTGAGCGATCGCCGATCGGTCTCATACCGTGAGTGAACCTCGGAGGACGGAGGGCCGGAAAAGGTGGAAACCCGGACAAAGGTCAGATGGGCGATAAGATGGACAAAGAACAGAATCTCGGCTCACAAAGAGAAGACAAGAGATGAACGACTGATAGATCTGACAAGATCTCCCAGACTTGAAAGAGAAGATAGAACGAGACTTAATATACTATCGGAAAGACAGGAACTAAGTCCTCAAAACACCACAAAACCCAACTAACTCCTCTCCCCTCCTTTCTTTTCCTCATAGGGCTCCCCAACTATTTATCCAAATGCCCAAACTGGCCTCCGTTGTGTTGAACTTCGAATCTCTCATGCGATCTCTCCAGATGCCAAGGAAACCAATAGATCGAGATGCAATGAAAGAGCAGCAAGAGAAACATGCTAATCCAGATTAACACGACAACTCTACAGAAAGCGTCCCCAGATCAAAGAAGGTGTCTCAAAAAGTCGCAATCACTCCCTCAAAAGGAAAATGTGAGGGAGTGATGACAAATAGCAGAGCTGCGGGCTGATAGGTCGTTGACTGAAAGCGGGGCAAGGAACGACCGTTCCGGCAAGGCGCTTTGCGCCGTGACATATGATGTCCTGTCACCTGTAGCTGTAACTTCCTGTCTGACTCGTCCGTCTGACTCGTCCGTCTGAGGCTGTCAATAACCAGAGAGCCCCAATTTCTTCCTTGGAACCATCTTGCTGCCCCACCAGGGCATTGGAATGGAACTTGAAATCGCGTCGGACTGGAGATTGGGGTTGTTTGTTTCAGACTGTTATTCTCTTCATTTCTGATCTTGTGTTGTTGGTTTTGCTTCAAGGAAGACGTGAATTTTTAGGAGAAACCTTGTGTTCAATATCAAGGAAGTGGAGTTGGTTGTTTGTTTCGAAGGGAGACGGGTCTTTTCTTGAGAGGGGAGGAAACCCCTGTTCTGAGGAGGAGGGAGGTTAGAGAGGACTCGTTCTTTTTTTGTGAGTTATCGGATATACGGAAATCGAGTCTTGTTCTTCTTTTGGATGTTATCGGAAAGCCTTGTGGAAAACGTAAAGTCGTCAGTCCCGTTCAGTTGTTCCCGTGTAGGGCTTGTGCGTTGTTCTGTTCTTTCTTATTCCCCTGGACCCTCAGTGTTGGAACGGCTCTAACACCGATAGTCGCAATTGTCTTAGACTGTCCCGCGGAGGGACCACGGAGGTTCACGGCGGTATCACGGTACCTGTCTCACGGAGATCTGACGGAGGTCTCACACGGAGTGTGAGACCGATCGTGTGGCATCGAGATAATAAGGATTGCAATCAGTTGCCAGCTTGGCAACATCCCTTGGCTCGTGGTCCAACAGTGAACACCACAAGCCATAGACATATATCTCTAGAGCCCTTTCTGGAGAAAGGAAGAGAAGGAGTACAATGCAGACTCGTTTACGTTATCGTTCGTTATTGCATGCATGCCCCTATTTTCTTTCCACTTACGAGCCGACACTCAGTTTATCTGCTGTGAGTACCTGAAATATGCGATGCAGCGTAGGAAATCTGTATGTGAAAATTCAAAATACAGTCCCGTTTTTTCCCCTGCTAATGATTTTTCTCCCAGGCCAAAACCAAAATGGTGCGCAAGCGAGTCGACAAGCGACCAAGGCTTTGCGACGATGACTTGTCAGACGACATCCGCCGTCTGACAAATACATCGGTGCCTGCTTTTGATCCACGCGCAATGCACAACCAAATCGAGAATCACGGAGCGGCATCACTCTCACAGCCGTTGATTCCTCGTTTCTCTCTCTCTCCAGAACCAAACCGACCTAACGATCTCACTACACACGGTCATTACTCGTCAACGCCGCATCAGACAGAAAACCTCGACTCCCTACTGCAAATTGAGTTAGGGGGGGGCCAGTCGACCTTTGCCGCCCAGCAATCAGTTGACGACGCGGAGGGGTTTGCCACCGCAGAATCAGCAGCTGGAGACATTCCAGAAGTCTCGCCTGCGGTATCAATTGCTGCCGCTGAAGCCCGGCTCGGCCCTGATGTCGTTCACTTTCCATACGATGACTGTGAAAGTGAGATCAGTTGGGCATCAGATTCTGGAGAGTCCATAATTTCTTCTGACGCGACTTTGCCGGCTGAGGCTCGATCTCCCGAGCCTGTCATTCGTGACGACGATACCGAAGATATAGAGGACAATGTCTTCAAGATGACCGAGTTTCTGGAAGCCAGGTATCCCGTGTGGCCGCCAGAAAACACGGCAAAGAAGGAAGTCAAGGTGCCGAAGGAGATTACGCTCTCGGCGGCTCGATTGGCACTCTCTGCTGCGGTCCTGCAGGCCAACCTCTCGCGAAAAAATTACAAGGCCATCATCGAGGCCTTCAAACTATTCGAATCGGTCGAAGAGGTACGCGATATCCCGGATTACCTCGACACGTTACGACGCCAATATCTCAGCAGCCTTCCGTTGCTACCCATGCGGCGAAAGACCCTGACCCTCGACAAGAAGATGATCGAGTCCCGAAAGACCGACAAGGAGGATATCCTCATGTTAGACCTTGAGTCCATGGTCACGAGACACTTGAGCTCTAAGAGAAATCAGGATGCTATGATCAGTGGCCTGGCACATCGGACAGATGGCAAAGTCGATCACGCTCGCCAGGCTCAATGGTGGGGAGAATCGATACGAACAACGTCGGGACACTGCGTGAGGATGGAAGACGATACTGTCCTTTTTCCTTCAGACTTTGTGATGTATTGGAAGGAAGATGATGACTGTGAAGATGCCTCTACTCTGTTTTGGGGTCGCATTTGTTGGGTCGGCCAGGACTTTACGGATACGGCTATCCAGACGGGTACATCAGGATCTCACATGATTGAGATACAGGCAGTGCAGGAAAAGCGAAAACTCGACGACAATATCTTTACAACCAAGCCAAATGTCAAACACTCTCACTGCCCAGAAAATGTCACAGAGCTTATTGTCATCGAAGACGAGAAGAGTATGATCTGCCCGTCGCGGGTTCACAGTCGTTACACTGAGTCTGACGTGCATATTGACTACGACTTCGAGCCCGATGAACCTCAGACCTTTTCACTGTCGAAGTCGAGTGCGCGCTTCCGAGTTCGATGGTTCTATAACCAAGCGCAGCGTTCATGGCGTCACGCAATGCGCACGACTCCCCTCCGAGGCGAGCGCGAGATAGAAGTGTTTGGTCGTGATTATCTCGAGAGGTACTTCACCGACGAGGACATGATCTCGCTGCCGATGTTCCTATTCACGGATGGTTTTGGGCTGTATCGAAATATGTATCGTGCTATCGAGGGACTTTACCTCATGCCACAATACCTTCCGGCCGCCGACCGTGAGAAGCTCACGTCTCTTGTTCCACTGGCACTTGGGCCCTTCGGCTCGAGCAAAACGGACATCTACAAAGCTCTAAACTACATTTGTGAGCTCGAGAAAGGGAAATACGTGTATGTCAATGGCAGGAGAAAATTTGTCTGTGTCTTTATTGCCGCCTTCGTGGGTGACATGATGGAACAGCAAGAGCTTTCAGGCTGTATGAGCCACCAGGCTTCCAATGGTTGCCGATATTGTGTCGTGAATAAAAATGTTCGTGGCACCATGGAGTTTGACTTGACGAAGGAGGGCCGGTTCGATCCTCAACTCCGGCGTCAGTCGAAGAAGCTGCGGGAAACAACTGGAGTAACGGAGTCAAAGCAACTGATGTCCAGGCATGGCATCAAGGGTAACTGGCCATTGATGGATGCTCTTGGTTTGCTGCCCTTCCCTCACCGGCATCACCTCTTGCTAACACTTTGCTCTAGATGAAATGCTACCCTGTCTCGATAGGATACGCAGCCGTCCGATTGACGCCGCCCATTCCGAGTACCAGGGGCTAAGTCGCGTGTTGCTAACACTTATCTACAAGGACTTGTTGACATCAGGGTCTGCGGTTGAACTTGACGACCAGTTTCGCAACATCCAGTTCCCGCCGGGATGGCGACGACTTCAGTCGGGCAACAGCCATCTGGACTCATGGAGGATGCTAGAGCTGGCCCATGGCTGTATGATCTTGCCTCTGGCATTGCGAGGGTGGCTCAAGGATGAGCACGTCAAGTTTCCCCTGCGAAAAATCCTTCGCGAGCAGGCCCTCAAACACTTCACGAAAGAAGAGTTCAGGCCGTACGAGGAGGGCAGTCCGTACGACCCAAAACAGTTTACAGCGAGTCAGTGGATAGTGACGGCTACTTGGAAGTGGTCGCAATCACTGTTGTATGTCTGTGGACCATACTCAAGCGAGGTAGCGACAAAGCTTCCGGGGGCCATCCTTCAAGGCCGAGCGGCGCTCAGTTTCCTCCTCTCATCGTTGTCCATGGTCGAGCGACAAAAGCCTCAGCGGCAGCATAAGGCCACCAAATGTAGGTCCATAATTATCGCGACCGGACTCGACACTAACGTGTTTGTAGTGGTGCAAACACTTGGACTCACGAGTGTATTCCCGTCGCAAGAGGCTGCGAGCGACGTTGCGAGAGATTCCAAGAGCCAAGCAGAATCGGACGTTCTGCAAGATGTGTTAAACCAGTATGACAAGAAGATGAATCTTCCTAACATACATGCTGGTGTGCATCTCACAGAGGTCGCTGCCATGTATGGAGGCTGCCGAATGGTATTGACACTACTTGGCGAAGCTATGCATAAGTCAGTCTGTCGAGTTAGCTTACCTTGGGAACCCAAAAAGATATTAACGAGCTGGCTATAGATTGTTTAAGCTTTTAGTTCTGTCGACGAACTCGCGAGACGCTGCGTCAACACTTATGTGGCGGACGAATGTACAACTAACGTTGGCGCTCGTCCTTCAGGGCGCATTTGCAAACGACTACCCGGAGATCAGCAAGCGCTTTGAGAGATTGATTGAAACGTGTCCTTCGCTTGTGAAAGCGATGGACCCGAGGGCCATAGACACTGACGAAGGAGAATATCGCAAGCAGGGGACTACCGTCAAGGCTGATATGGATCATGTAAATCCATCAGCGCTTCATCGCCAGACGCAGAGCCTCCAGTTAGGCGCCGATTTTATCGGCATTACGAACAAACTAAAGCTTGATCGTTCACATCAGTTTTTCGTGAAGCTCAGACAGGCTTACGAGCGTGACTACGAGAAACCCCACGAAGTCACACTCCATCAGGCTTGGCTCCGATGGTATAAAAAGATCGCTTTCACGACGAGGTTCGAGCACTCCATTTATGCTCCCAATGCTACTGCGTCCTAGATACAGACTAACCTTGCTCCTATGTAGGAACCAGAAAAGATTCTGTTTCACGGTCGGCGACTTCGTCAAGATCTCGAAAGGCCTCCCAGTTGATGACGATACCCGATATTGCCGACTCGAGGGTATCGTCGCACACAGAGAGTACTACGAATGCCATATATTTGCAGTGGTACGACTGGCTCGACGACGACCACAAGGAACAACTGATGCTAAAGATGTGTTGATTCGGGGAAGACCCATCCACGGGCTGGAGTCGGAGCAGGAGATTGTAGGACTTTGGAGAATCGAGGGGGAATATATCTGGATGAGTGATATTGGAGACGGTGGTTTAGTCCAATTAGAGTTCGATATAGATGCTCGGTAGCAACTCAGAGGCGGCCTAGAAGCTTTCGCTGTGCGATAGTCAATTGCTCTATGTGATATTGCGCCGCGATCATAACATGTAAAGTAAAGCCTTGTCCTTCATCGTATGAACCAGCCGACTTCACAGTGAGACAGTACTGGCGCCTTTGTCATTAAAATACATACTGATAGAGAATAAATTCAAGTGTCTTATGTCACACTTGCCGGCCGGACTTATTTCATTCATCCATGTAGCTCCCTGTTACGTTGACACTGGATACTGGCTGCTTTCCAGCGGCGGACTCGCAGCGCTGAAGGCTCACAATTATAGGGGGGGCGATGCGTCGTGGTGCCGCTGGCCCGCATCGCAATGTTTTCGGAGGCTGTCCTTCCAGCGCGCTCACAGCGCTGAAGGCTCACAATTATAGGGGGGCGATGCGTCGTGGTGCCGCTGGCCCGCATCGCAATGTTTTCGGAGGCTGTCCTTCCAGCGCGCTCACAGCGCTGAAGGCTCACAATTATAGGGGGGCGATGCGTCGTGGTGCCGCTGGCCCGCATCGCAATGTTTTCGGAGGCTGTCCTTCCAGCGCGCTCACAGCGCTGAAGTCTCACAATGGGGGGGGACGAGGCGCTGTAGAGCCGCTGGCCCGCTGCCGGTTACTCAAACAAAAACGATAAGCTTAGGCTGCCGGGCCTACAGGCTTAGGCGTTCCTAAGCTTTTCACAAAATATCACTCCTCTATAAGGCCGACCGTTCCTGAGCTTGTAGCCACCCAGAAGCTTCGGCGTACATTCTTAAGCTTGTCGACATGTCCAAGCTTGTGCAATTTAGTGGGTCCCATGAAAAAAATTACTCTATGAGCTTGCCACCTTCCCTAAGCTTAGGCGCACGTTCCTAAGCTTAGGGACTCGGCCAGGCTTAGGGCGTGCGTTCCCTAAGCTTATACAAGAGGGGGGTCGCACGCGAAGGTA
>SRQH01000083.1:0-60659 GCA_018360345.1 Claviceps sp. LM84 group G4
AACCCCCCCCCCCCCACAATTGGGCCCATTTCCCTCCTGAGTCCTATGTACCTACATACATATCAGGTATGTAGGTAGGTACTGTTACATACATACATGCTCCGTGACTCCGTAGAGTCTAGACAACTGTAAAGTGAGACCACATCGGACACACGGAAAATTTTTGACACCCACTGTAAACCACTCTAGAACGGTTGCTTCAACTTGGCAATTGACTGATGAAACGTGTTCAGCGGCTAAGACGGCAGCAGCTTTCATTGTATGTATGTACAGTACATATATCGAGAGCTTCCAAAGACGAAGCATGAGCTTGACAGGCGGGATATCCCGGAGCTGTTGAGCATGTGTCGCGTGTACGGATAACTTTGCAAGGAATCCACGCAAAATGACGCTCTTGAACTGGACTCTATTTTGCCGAATGCCCGACCGGTGACGGATTCCAGACCAGCCACCAGGGTTAATATGTAGGTTAATATGTAGGTTGGTGGGGCTTTGTTTGTCTAATCAATCAGGTGGCGTGACGCACCTTTCTCGGCTTCTTGAGCTCGGGTATGGTTATCTGATCCGCGCCTCCTTGATCTTCTCGATCTTCTCGATCGTCTCGATCTTGTCCGAGTCTTCCCCCGTCGTTGTATGTACATATGTACGGACGGGGTACATACAAACTCACAACATACATACATGCATACATACATACATACATGCAAGGTGCAACACTGAACAGACAGATTCGCCCAGCCGTGGTAGGTATAAACGGCTGTCACTCCGTCGCTGAGTGGCTCGGCTCAGCTGGCTTCCATGTTCAACGGAGCAACTCTTAGCACGTAACCCCGGTCGGAATCCACTCCGTTGACACACCTCCAAAAGAAACTGCGTTCGCTGCCTCGCCGCTCTTGACACCTGCGACGTACGTAGTCGTTTCTGTTTTCTTTTCGTCTCTTGCTTTCCTCGTGGTCCTCCTGCGGAGATTGAGCGAGCGAGGTTCTCCTGTGTGTGCCTCGTCTGTTGCAAGCCTCAGCCAGAAGATACTCAGCATGGCCAAGGACGTGTTTTCCGTGCCCGTCTTCCTCGTTGTCTTTCGAGAGACGCTGGAGACGGTCATTATTGTGTCCGTGCTGCTAGCCTTTCTCAAGCAGACGCTGGATGGACCAAATCGCGATGTCAAGACCTACAAGGCTCTGCGTCGGCAGGTAAGCATTGTGCCTTTTCTTTTCTTCTTCAGGGGTTTTTTTTTTTTCCTTTTTTTTTTCAACTGACCATGGCACCCATCTATCTATGGCTGTATTGTTTCTTAAGTGAAGATCTAATCATGTCGTGCTTAGATCTGGCTTGGTGTAGCCGCTGGCTTCTTGGTCTGCATGATTGTGGCCGGCGCCTTAATTGGCGTCTTCTACACCGTCGGCTCCAATGCATGGGAAAACAACGAGAATTACTACGAGGGTGCTTTTTGTCTCTTTGCCGCCGCCATCATCACCGTCATGGGAGCTGCTCTGTTGCGCATTGGCAAAATGCAGGCAAAGTGGCGTGTCAAGCTTGCCAAGGCAATCGAGTCGCCCATCAAGACGCGGGCGCGAGGCTGCGTCGCACATTGGTTGGAGAAGTACGCCATGTTTGTCTTGCCCTTCATCACGGTGCTGCGTGAGGGTATCGAGGCGGTCGTGTTTGTCGCTGGTGTCACCTTTTCTGCGCCGGCCTACGCGGTGCCGTTGCCTGTTGTTGTCGGTCTCCTTGTCGGAGGTTTCATCGGCTGGCTCTTGTACAAGTAAGTTGTCTCGCAGGACAGACAGAAAGAAAAAAGAAGAAGCGATGGCCCACCCGGGGTAAACAAAACGATAAAAATACATAGTTCAATGCATGTTGCTGACCACGGGGGCACAGGGGTGGCTCAACTGCCAAGCTGCAAATATTCCTGGTGGCCTCGACCTGTGTCCTGTACCTGGTCGCTGCTGGTCTCTTTTCCCGCGGTGTATGGCATCTGCAGGCACAGAAATGGAACAATGCCATCGGCGGTGATGCCAGTGAGACGGGCAGTGGTCCAGGCTCTTACGACATTGACCAGAGCGTTTGGCACGTCAACGTAAGTCTTGCCACTTCATCCCGATTCCCTGGAGCAACATTGTGATTTGTAGTCTCACAGTCTCATGTTACACCACACTGCAATTTCCACGTCTTAACGCGCTTGGACTTAACCTTCTGACACGGTTCTGCTTCAATAGTGCTGTTCACCGACCGCCACCAACGACGGCGGCTGGGGCGTCTTCAACGCCGTTCTCGGCTGGCAAAACTCGGCCACCTACGGCTCTGTCATTTCGTACAACCTCTACTGGCTCTTTGTCATGGTCGGCTTCGCCACCATGCGATTCAAGGAGGCCAAGGGCCACTACCCCTTCTTCAAGGCCAAGGCGGCCGCTCCGTCCGTGGCGGATTCGCAAAGTAGCAGCTCACAGCATGAGATTGGGGACAAGGCGCCTGCAGTCAAGGTCGCGGTACCAAGGACATGAGCAGGGACTCCAGGGAGTATGGATGTTTTTTTTTTTTAGGTTTTGAGAGTATGTACATAGATGTCGACACTATTCAGTCTCGACTTAGTAATGTAACGGCAAAAAAAGTTTTGAATATCTTGTTATTTACGATGCACTTTCCGCCGCAGCCGAATATGCGATACGGCACGCTTTGTGCATTTTAGCCGCGGCCTCGGTCGAATATAGGCCGAACGTAGCTATAGTTCCTGCACATCCCTATATACCTACCCAGCTGGGGCCCGAACGATTGATACCCTGGTTCCTTGATGATCTTGATCTATAGCGCTGCTGTTATAGCAGATTTCGGCCTTTTCCCCGAACCCTCCGTTATGCGGAATGTAGACAGTAGACAGCTAAACCCCGAGTGCTTGATGAAAACGCTTCAAGTTGATCGACACTTACACACGTGCGTTTTATCGTAGGCCTGACATTTCACATTTGTACAACACTACAACTTTGAACTCTCACGTTCCGTTACGCAATACGGGAAAGGATTAGGAGGCAGCTTCTGCAGCGGGCATTGTCGATGAAAAGGGGTTCTAATAGCAGGGGATGGGAAATCGGGATGCGCCACCTCAACCGCGTAACCGGGAACATGACCTATTGTGCGACTCGAACAATTTTTTATTTGTTTGTGTCACGACTCACACACACCCTGAGTTGAAGTTTTGAACTCTGTGTTGATCAGCGGCGGCTAATGCAATGATCAATCCATGGACCATAAATCCGCAAGGACCCCCCAAGATAAGACAAGACAAGACAAAGAAAACAACAGTTCATGTCAGATCTGGTCCTGCCAAGTATATCGGCAGGCTGAACTGTGCCCAGGCAGCCAAACCTCACAGAACAGAGATCTCAGACCCCCTCACTCGACTTCGTCCCTTCAAACCCGAGATTGCCGGAAACCTTGCCGAAAGAAAAGAAGCTCCGTCTCTGCATCAGGGCACACGATACGTCGATAGGCACCTTTTAGCCTACTTCTAAGTCCACTACTCATGCTCCGTTGAACAACACAACACCCAGTCACCCACAGTACTATTTTATCTGAAAGGAAAAAAAAAAAAAAGAAAAAAAAAGGAAAAAGCCATGGCCCCCCCAGTAACGTGGCTCCACGAACCCCCCGAACAAGAAACCGTGTCCCCTCAAATAATAGAACGCCTCAACAACCAAGATATCTCGTCGTCGCCTGACTGGATGGCCTTGAACTCCCCCCAGCACATCGATCCCCAGAGAGCTACACCGCAAGACCTAGCCAATAGAGTCGCATACCTCATCGATCTGTACGCGGTGCGTGGTGATAACGGCCTAGATCTGCGCCTCTGCTTCCAGAACGACTTCAAGGGGTGGACGATCGGCACCTTCATGGCTATCCCGCAGGATCTACTGAGTAAGCTTCGGGATTTTCTTCAGGAGAGAGGAGTCAGTCTAGAACAAGTCATGAGGGGCAGCAGTGCGAGGATACTGTCACAGGGTTTGGCTGTCAATGGGTATGAAGGCTTCATGACTGGTGGCACGGTAGGTGAGCCTTCTTTGCAAGGAGGGCATGTGGGATGGTCTTTGCTTGCAAGAGGAGGGGACGCGGCACCTCAGGACTCCGACCAGGTAGACCGGACTGCTTATGTAGCTGTTCCAACGTCGCGGACGTTTGAGGGGCAAAATCAGATCGATGACCAATATGCTCGGTATGGCCAAGAGGTGCAGTCGTGTTTTCCTGAGAATGCTGCTGCTGCTGCTGCTCCTGGAGAATACGTCTATGGACATCAATGCTCGTTTGGTCTGGATGGTCTGGATGGTCTGGAGGGTGGCTCTGAGTGGTCAGAGTCTCCGTTGGTTCATTATGGGGGGCAAGAACCGCTCGTATATTATCCCTTTGTGCCTTGGTCGCCTACGCAAGTACCAGGGATAGAAGATGACCAGCAGAGCTATTTTGACGTTTCGGTAGAAGCACCCATCGACAGAGAACCACAGGCACACGGCCCTCATACGGATAGTCTTCCAGTAATAATAAGGCCGCTGGCTCAACGACCAGGGAGAGACGGTCAGCAGCAGAGCTATCGTGAAGTTCCACGACAACCGCCCATCCCGAGGGAACCGCACAGCTCTGATACTGTTCCGAAACGATCGATCGGCCAAGGACCAGGGACTGATGCTCAACAAGAGTGTTGCTATCGTCCGCCAGAACCGCTCGCTGATTACAATGCCGTGGATCAAGTCCTTAGGGATGCTGCTAGCGCCTATCGTCCAATGGAAAGGCTGATATCCAAAGAAGAACCATTCCTGGCGATAGACATGTAAGGGGTTACAAGGGCTGGATCGCAATTGACGGTGAGATCGCACGTCTTTGGGCCAGTAGCTTCCCTGGCCCTCCGCTCAGGTAGGTAGAACATAGGTACCTACCAAGCTACATACCTACATACCTAAACAGAGCCTCTTCCAATGAGACTTATCCTTGCTTGTTGTTATTGACCACAAATACGTATCATCCCATCCTGGGGAAGATCTTACAAAAAGAGGAGAGATGACGGACACATACCTACTATGTATACAAAATCAGTGTGTACATGCTCTTGTACATAAATGGAGCCGTCAATCCTCTGGTGTCCAATCCCACGCCACCGCTGTGAACAGTCTCCTCGCCATCCCATCAGCATACATATTCCCTTCATACCGCAATCGCTGATCACTCGCCAAAGCCCTCGTAAACTTAAACACACGCTTCTCATCATCGTCATCCGCAGCGCTCCTGCTCTTGAAGTGCCCGTTGCTCCGCCTCCTCGCCGCCTCCTCTGGGCCTTCCTCCCCCACCATCCACGACACGTCCCCCCGTCTCTTCTTCCAGTCCCCCAGCGGGAGACTCACCACACTCGCCGCCAACATAGCTTTAACATAGTCCACGGTGGGATCGATGCGGACCCTCAGACCGCAATTCAGGTGGTGTCTGTCGACCTGGTAACTGGGGCACTGCTTCAGCGTAGAGAGCAGATCTTCTATGTCGAGCAGGGCGGAGATATCGGGGAGATTGTCCAGCGAGGAGGGCGCATAGTCAGCGACACTAACGAGATTTCTCGAGAGGAAGAACTTGAGCATCTGGCCTAGCTGGAAGGAGTCGCAGGCGGCGCTGGAGTCGTAGCCGAGCTTGCATTGGCGGTTGCGGGATGAGTACTGGGAGAGGAAGTGGCGCTGGATGGAGGAGATGGTATTGAGGATACAGCTTCTTCTGTGCTGAAGTTCTTCTATTCAAAAAGAGGACATCAGTACCTTGTTGTATGATATGTCGATGTAATATCATAGAGAAACACGACGAAAGAAGGAAAGGAAAGACAATAGGTTCAGGAGAGGTGACAGAAGAGAGTATGAAAGGAAGAAGGGAAGGGGGGGAGGGGGGGGGAATACATACCCTCAATTCCCTCCGGTAAATTCCACCACGCAGCCGATGAATCCATCTCCTGCTCCTGCTCCTGCTCCTGCTCCTGCTCCTGCTCCTCCTCCGGCGCATACGCACTCCAGAGCCTCGACCCCCTAAGAATCAACTCCCTCGTCTCGCGATGCAACCGCACAGGCTGATTCAGTAACCACGCCAGCAGGATCTTTTGACGCAACGCGCCCTCCACATCTGTTGTGCGGCCTGCTTCATCTACATACGGGCGATTTCTCGTCAGGGGCCACTTGAACTTCAGGTCCGCGAGACCCCGTGCCACAACGGCCGTGGCGTCAAAGCGGTCCGCGATAATGGCCAGCGTGGTGACATACACCATGGCCACGCGGGTGGCTCTCTTGACGGATAGTCCATGCATGATGCGCAGCATATCCTCTAGGGGTTCCTGTCGGCTAGCCGACTGGGTGGCCTCGTCGTCATCCGTGATGCTCACCCATGGAAGATGGAGAGGGTCAGCCTCGCTGGGTTTGACGCCGCGTGCGGTAAGGGCCGCATGTGAAGACGAAATGCACTGAGCCTCCTGGAAGGACGGGTTGGAGAGGAGGTTTCTGAAGTAGAGAGAGTGTTTGATGAGGGAGGAGAGGTTCACGCGGTACGGGAGGGTGAGCTTTGCGGCGAAGACTGCGCGGGGCAGGCCGCTGTCATCGGGACGAGTGGATGGACCTGGAGGCTTTCGGAGAGCGGCTTTGCGGGCGCGCTTGAGGGTTTCTGGCGAGTTGAGGAAGGTCACGGAGAGGATAATGTCGCCTGTGTCGGAGATGTTGACGAGATGTGGGAGGTCTTTGGCGTGGGGGTCGTCGGTGTCCGCTGGTGGTTCTGCGTCGGCGGGGGGAACGTCGCCCATGGTGGTGGCTGGGGTGGCATGAGCGGATCAGGATGGCATTGAACGCCGCCGATGTTGATTCTAGCTGTGTTTCTGCTGTATGTATATTAGTGTACGATGAACTGGTGATTGAAATGTCTTGATGACGGTTGTGCTGACCTTCCCGTTGTCCCTGTGGGCTTTGCTGGCTACCTACCTCGCAATTGAATAGGTACCTATGTAGCGCGAACCCCGGTGGCCTCTGGTGTTTCGGTACAAGCGCTTGCGGGCTTGAGCATGCGTGGAACTATTCGGGATTGACGATGCAGAGTGTCTGGACTCTGGATAAGCACTCGAGATGAATCTTCCATCATGAGATCATCGAATCATGGATGAGAGGTCGGCTTTAAAACAAGTGGGCCGTCGTACAGCAGCCGGTCCGAGGGAGTCGGCAACAGTCAGTCAGTCCACTCCAACAAACTGCCCTGCATTGTGCCAGATGCCAGCACTGAACAAACAGATCATCGAGACCGACAAAGCCATCACGGATTCACTTCGAAATTCGTCGTCATGTCGTCTCTCCAGAAAAGCCAGCTTGCATCGTCTCTTGGCGGCAGAAACCGACGTTCATCACGTGGACCTGACGTGGCGGCTTGTTGCGTCTCCGCCAGAACCCCAGACTTCATGACGAATCGCGGGCCGCACCGCGCACAAGTCGTCGTCGTCGTCCGGTCGTAAGCCACATGGCCAGCCGGCCAGTGCGCACCAAACTGACTTTGCTTCGCCTTCGATCCTCTCGCTGATGCTTGAAAAGTTCGTCCTCCATCGTTCCGCATCACGCTCGCCTTCCATCCAATGCCTCCTCTGAAGCACAAGGCGTGGTGCTCGGCGTCTACGGCCGCTGCTCACCTGGTGGCGGACAACGCGTCGCGATCGTTGACCGCAGTTGCAGCAGCAGCGCCAGCGCCAACGCCATCGCCATCGCCATCGCCATCGTCATCATCATTATCATCATCATCATCGATCCCAACGACGCCATCGAGCTCATCATCTACCACGAAACCCAATGCATGGCACCCTTCTTCAGCCTACGGTGCCTCTGCTACACGATCGAAAATTTCGAGAGCGACGTCGCGACGACCACTCCCGACCAAGTCGCATTCCACTACCGTCTCGGCAAGACACGCCATCTCGCCTCGCGCGTCCATGTCACGATGCGTAGACCAACAAACACGGCACTCCTTCCACACGTACTTCGTCACCCATCTGCCCTCATCCTCGCTACATCCCGAGTCTCGCAGCATCGGTCCCGGCCACAAACTGCCCCGCGATGCGTCGATGCCTCATACACCCAGCCCGGGCCCATCGCCCGCCGCTGTATCGATCCCCAACATGTCCAGTCGTGACCTGACGGTGGTGAGAATACCGTTACGAAGAGCCAAGCACCACTTTGGCGCCGCCACAGCCAGGGGAAGCCGTCCCTACAATGAAGACGCCGACCAGGCCGGCACGGTGGACATTCCCGCCTTTGCCAAGCGGGGGCCCATGAGTGTGAGACAGAAGCCCGGCGAGGCTACCTCGGCGGACAGTGTGCTTGGCGACCCGCAGATATTCTACTTTGGTGTTTTTGACGGTCATGGTGGGAGCCAGTGCTCACATTTCCTGCGAGACGAGCTACATGGCTATGTCGAGGAGGCGGCCAGGGATTTTGGCTTACAGAGCAGCTTGTGCAGGAAAACGCCAGGTCGAAAGGGACAGAGTAATAATACGGAGACCCAACAGGTCACATCCACTGCTACCATGAACTCTCCCACTCCTACTCCTGTCCCTACTACGAAAGACGAGGCCCTGAAGTCGATCCACATGAAGTCTGCGCAAGAGGTGAAACAGGACGCAAAGGTGCCCAGCCCCAACAGCACAATGAGCAAACCAGACCACAGCAGCCCCTTACCCAGCGCAGAATCGCTCGAGGTACAATCACAAGACATCACCAAGGCCATCGAACTCGAGCGCCATCTCCTCCAGTCGTACGGGAGCACCATTGGCGGCTACTTCCGCCGCTTCAGCCCCGAACACTTTGAACTATCCCGATCGGAAGAATCAGACAAACCCACCTCTGTGAGCGTCGAGTCCAGCCTCGCATATGCCTTCCTCCGCGCCGACCTAGACTTCGTCTCCGCACAGGCCCGCAAAGCCGATCCAGATCACTCCGACCTACCCCTCAACGACGACGAAATCCTCGGCATGCCCCATGCCACCCCCTCTGGCCACGGCATCGGCGGTCCAACCCGCTTCAAGGGCGGCTCAACCGCCTCCATCGCCCTCATCTCGACGCCTACCCCCGCCCCCTTCTGGCACCCAGCCGCCAACTCAACCCTCGTAGCCGCCCACGTCGGCGACTCCCGCATCCTCCTCTGCGAAACCGCCACGGGGCTCCCCCACCCGCTTACCTCGGACCACCATCCCACTTCCCCGACCGAGAGTCGTCGTCTCCGCCGGTACGCCCCCGCGGGGTCCATGGTCTCGGGGGACTCCTTTGGCGAAGAACGCATCGCTGGACTCGCTAATTCACGAGCCTTTGGGGATATCAATTCGAAGCGTATTGGCGTTTCTGCTGAACCGGAGATTACGCGTGTGGAGTTGGGCCCCGCCGAGTATTCCTTTTTGGTGCTCATGAGTGATGGGGTTAGTGGGACGCTGAGTGATCAGGAGATTGTGGATTTGGTCAAGGAGGCGCATACGCCGGAGGAAGGGGCGAGGAAGGTGGTTGAGTTTGCGACGGAGGTTTCTCGGGATGGGGATAATGCGACGTGTCAGGTGATTCGGTTGGGGGGGTGGGAGAGACGAAGTGAGGGGGGTTTGGGGAGTTTGGGGACCAAGGAGATTAGGGATATTCGGACGGCGGAGGCGCAGGATCCGAGGAGGGGGAAGAGGTGATGTCTGGTGTGGAGAGGGGGGGGGGGATATGAAGAGCGTTGCTTTCGAATTTAGGAGGGGGGTTGTTGTTGTTGTTGTTGTTGTTGTTGTAGATTATTGACCTGCCTGGGGGTTCATACGAGAGGATAATGGTATGGGGATCGGTACTGCTAGGTCATGTGCTGTACTATGTAAACGGCGTTGTGCTGGGCAGGTATTCCCAGGTCATATATTGTGGGATAAACGGGATTCCATTCGGGTCAAGGTATCTATCTATGAGTCTGAGTTCTCAGCACAACCAACAACAAGATAGGTTATGAAAGCCTAGATAGTCTCTCATGTATGCGTTCGACTAAGTCACGCACCTCCATTGAATCTGAAGCATGAACAACGCCAGTGGACTACGTCCGGCTTAGCTACCTATGTGCATACTCCAGCATACTGAGCGCATAAGTCGCTCAAAAAGCACATAGAGACTTTGCCAATGAAGTTTCGAGCACCCTCAAACTTGATTTCTCCCCGCAAAAGCATCTTTTACAGTCACGTCACGCTGGCTGAACGACCGCGTCACCGCGTCTGCATGAATAAATGAAAGAGTTTTGTTGACTATGGAGTAGTCTCGGTCGCTGGCGCATTATAACGTACCTAGGAACAGGTCGTCGAGCGGATCTTCCATGGCTACGTTCTGGCACGGCCAACCTGTTTTCCGTCGTAGCCACCTAGCTAGGGTATCTAAGCTTGGAAAGATGATACATATGTATTTGGTATCAAACAAAAATCAAAAGCAACAATGAAGGCTCCCTTGTATTTTAATAGTCATACGGAGTATCTTCCATCATACCATTATCCCATTTCTACTGAATGACAAACGTACTCCGTACACACATTCACACGACGCTCTTTTGATCCCGACCCAACATCCCCCTCCCTCAACACACGTCTAGCGACTTTCCCTTCCATCACGCATATCGTCTCACGACAACACGACAACGCAACAACCCGCGCTCCCCATCCTAATACCGTCCCTGTCCCTGCCCCGGGTACTGATTCCACCCCGGACCCGGAGGCTGCTGCCCCTGATACGGAGGATACTGCCCCTGTCCCGCCCCCTGCGGCGCATACCCGCCCCCATACCCCTGCAGAGGCTGCCCCTGTCCCCACTGCCCGGGCGGCGGTCCCGGCGGAGCACCCCCATAACCCTGCTGCGGAATATACGTCTGGTAGTATTGTTCCGCCGGCGGAGCGGCGTGATATCCGCCCGGCGAAGGGCCCGTCTGGAAAGTATTACTCTGGTCCATGTACGAGGCTGCATGCCCCGTGTTGGGCGGCGTGGGCATCTTGCTCCCCGGGGGCGCGGGTGTCTCGGAGACGTAATTGGCGGATTGGTTGCCGTCGTTGCCGGACAGGGAGTCGAGATCGCGCGTCTTGACTTGGGACCAGAGTGAGCCGGAGACTTTGCCGTGGCCGAGCTGGCTGAGGGAGTCAAAGGCTCCGTGGGAGTGGCCGCCGTGGGTGCCGGCGCCGGCCTTGGAGGCGGATTGGCTGAGGATGTGATTCTTGCCCTTTTTGACGGATGCGGAGGACAGGACGTGGTCGAGCTCGTGGCGGCGGGGGTGCTCTTCGACCCATTTGCGCACTGTGTTGAACATGTCGCGCTGGATTTCAATGTTCTCGTGGCGCAGAGCTGGGTGGTGGAAGGCGCGGATGACGTCGTTGACGACTTCGTCTACGGGTACGTTGGGGTTTTCCCAGGCAAAGAGAACGCGGCTTCTAATGTAAGCTTTCACTATCATTCGAGGGACGAAGACGGGGATGTAAGAAGCAAGGAGTCTCAGGAGGCCAAAGTCAAGAGGTCAAAGAAAGGAAAACTTACGGAACCGCATATTGTAGAATAGTGCCTGCAACTCGGCCGGCGCAAGAGTTGAGCACGTTGGTGAAGTGGTCCTTGGAGAGCATGGAGTGGGTAGGGTCGGAGCATCGGTCGTTCTCCCATGGCTCGAGCTGGGACTTGGAACTGGCGGTGATGACGCCGGATGAACCGTCCTTCAGAACCTTGGTGACGGAGTTGATGATGGGTCGGATAAAGGGGGCGAGCAGGCCGAGGACAAAGGCCGTGAGGGTCTCGCTGATGTGTTCGAGCAGCTTCTCGAGCCCAGGGACCTTGGCGATGCCGCGGCTGATGGCCTTGACAATTTTGTCGCGGAACATGAGAATGGGGTAGATGCGCCTGGCTGTCTTGACGGGATCAAAGTCTGGGCTCATGCCGGGCACGAGGTTTGTATTCTCGGCGTGGGCGCGCGAACGGCTGTTCTGTTGGTTCTGTTGGTTCTCTCGCTCTTGAGCGTCAGAAGCCGCTTTGAGTTCTCGCGCCTCGGCAGCGAATCCATTTCCCATGTCAGGAAGCTTGGATAGCAACGAGATAAAGTCGGTTGAGCCCGAACCGTCAAAGAAGCCTCGGTCTCCCTCTCCCCTGGCAACTGAGCCACTTCGCGCCCCCTCGGCGTTCTTGAGCGCGATATCGACCTCATCGACCTCGGACTGGGTGAAGTGATCGTTCGCTTCTCCAATCACAGAGTGCAAGAAGTCGACAGCGCCAAAGGTGCCCGTGACGATGGGATAAATTCTCTTGCCATGGATGTTGATTTCGGTTTGCGTGCCGCAGTGGGGAAAGACGTTGTGATAGCCGAGTTCGCGAAGCGCCAGCTCGCAGTAGTTGCTGTGTGCGCCGAAATCCTCCAGACAATGGAGCGCCTGACCAAGACAGCGGAGGGCTTCGCAGAGGTTTTCGTCCTTGCCCTTCCCGTGCTCGCCACAGGTGTATAGTCTACCAAAGTGAATCGCGCGGGCGAAGCTGAAGCGGATATAGCCGGCGCTCGTGGCCCATTTGCCCGTCTCGTTGGAGATGTAGTTCTTCATGCCCGTCCTCATGTCGATTTCTGTTTCGACAGGCTCGACGGGACCGCGGAGACGCGGGTCGAACTTGCGCGCATCGAGGCCATCGGCGTATCCCAGCGGATTGTCAATGTGCTCCTCCGGGCGGTAGCAGCCGAGACGCTCTTCCGTGACTTCGAACTCTTCGGTGGCATAGCCAAATGCCATGAATGACAAGACCCAGACGAGAATGCGAATCGTGGGAGCATTAACGCCCTTGAGACTACCCACATCGACGGCTTGAGAGTAGTCCCGCAGCCAGTTGCCAAAGTAGGTTCGCTTGATCAGCATCGAGGTCCATTTCTTGCCGTGGATGAAGGCGACAGTGGCGAGCAAATCCTCAATGTCTGCGCAAGAGAAGTCAGTCTCGACCTCCTTGGTCATGAGGGTGTAGGTGATCTCTGCTTCAGCGTACCGCCATGACGCCAGTTGTGCCCTTCCACCTAGACGATTGCGCTGCGGTTAGCTGTGAAGCCAGTTTCGTTTTGTAGGCACACAAGAACACAGATAAACGTACCTGAGCGATGGATGGAATATTGCCAGCCCCAAATGCGGCCGCTCTTCCTGGCAGGAGAAGCACGCAGATGCAGAGGGCCACGAGCCAGGTGCCCTGCGGCAGAGGAAATGCGGCCATGACGTCGTTTGCCAGTTCAGGCCGGTCTAAGATGGCACGCAGAAACAACGGCTTTGGCAAAGGATGAGAGCTGTTTCACTTTTACAGTCACGCAGGATAGGTTGCGTCTCGGAGGTTTGGGAAGTTTGGGAAGTTTGAGAGGTTTAATTGGGATGTGCAACTGTAGGCACATGGAGGGGCATTAGGTACAGTATGTAGAGGTCACTTCGTGACTCAGCCCCGCACATGTCGGAAGGTTGGAACAAAGAAATACTAAAATAAAATACGCCAAAGCCAATTGCTGACGTCGTCTCCGTGCAGAGGCAACGAGACGGCCTTTCGGAGTACTGTGTATATACTGTGCGCCGGAATCGTTCACCTCCAAGCTTCTTCAGAGACCTCGACGCAGAGCAGCATTTCTTACAATCTGGCATCGCCCTTTTCCATGTCCTGGCAACAGCACCAGCCCAGCATGACGTGGACGAGGCTGAACTGTCGTGTGACCCATCTTTGGAAGCGCTGAGATGCCAGACTTGGAGGCAACCTGGGATTCAGGGGAACCTCGGAGAGCACAGAAGAAAGCCCAGCAAAGGAGTCCGACTCGGGACTCGGGAGTCGGGAGAGCCCAAGTGGCGACTGATGAGCAGTGAGGCTTGAGCACAAGTGAAAGGTGGAGACGGGCGCTGATGAAGAGTCGAAACTCGCAGACGCTGTCTTCAGTTCTTCAGCTGCCACTGCCAGCCGGATCGGATCGGATCGTTGCAAGTGGCAGTCGCAGACCCAAAGACTGGTTCATTGTCGACAAAACTAACGCCACTTTTGGGAGAAGTTGGGAGTTGGGAGTTGGGACCCTTCGGCATCCGCTCACACACGCGCTTTTGGCACTGCATCGCATGACTCTGTGTCATTTCAAAGGCCGCAAGGGGCCGCGTCTCCGTTAGCGCGGCTCCAATCGCATCCTCATTAAATTCGTGCACCTGCCGCTCCGACAATCCCCTTCTCGCCCTTCCGCCCTATCCTGTTCGATCTTAACCCTTTACTTTGCATTCTACATTTTGCATGTCTTGTTTCTTTTGATATCCTAGTGCTCTGGCACCTTCATCTTCGGCTTGTTTCCTCATCAGTACGGAAGCAGCACATCGGTCGCAAACTATCAAGACTACCGCCGCCGTCCCTCGCCTCGCAGCCGTCCGCCGCTGCGACTCGTCATCAGCTGTTCGACAATTCAGTTTTGCAAGCGACCCATTGGTCCGAAATTCGAAAAATGCCTGCAAGAACACTGCCGACCTTCACGCGCTCCGAAGTCGAATCCCACAACTCGGCTTCCTCGTGCTATGTCACCATCGGATCCAAGGTCTACGATGTTACCGACTTTGTCGATGATCACCCCGGTGGCGGAAGTTTGATTATCGACTACGCTGGCAAGGATGTTGAGGATATTTTGAAAGATTCGACGTCGCATCCTCACTCTGAGGCTGCATACGAAGTGCTCGACGACTGTCTTGTTGGCTTCGTAGTGAACGAAAAGTCTGCACACGGAAATGACTTCGCTAAGCTGGCTAACGGCACGGCTGAATCTGCCTCTGACGACGCGGCCACAGATGTTCACCCCCGGACCGGCATGTCCTGCGAGGAAGATCTTAGCAAGGACACCGATTATACACAGGACTACAAGAAACACAAGTTCTTGGATCTCACCAAGCCACTGCTCCCTCAAGTGTGGAACGGGGGGTTCTCCAAGAAGTTCTACCTGGATCAGGTTCATCGCCCCCGTCATTACAAGGGCGGTGCCTCGGCGCCTCTATTCGGAAACTTCTTGGAGCCGCTCACAAAGACTCCCTGGTGGGTGGTGCCCACGCTGTGGCTGCCATGTGCTTCCTACGGCCTTTACCTGGCCAGTCAAGGCCTCCAAAGCCCCCTCGTGGTTGCTGCATACTTCCTATTTGGTCTCTTTTTCTGGACATTAATAGAATACTGCATGCATCGATTTCTGTTTCACTTGGATGAGTATGTCCCCGACCATGTCACTTGATCTTGGCTCTTTCGTTGCTGCCCGGCTAACTCATTGACACAGCTACCTCCCTGACAACCGCGTCTTCATTACTGCACACTTCCTACTGCACGGCGTTCACCACTACCTTCCGATGGACAAGTACCGACTCGTTATGCCACCTACGCTGTTTGTCGTTCTCGCCACTCCGTTCTGGAAATTGGTCCATTTTCTATTCTCCTACAGCTGGTATGCCGCCACCGCCATCTATTGTGGAGGTATCTTTGGCTACATTTGCTACGACTTGACCCACTACTTCCTGCACCATGAGAATCTACCTTTATGGTATAAGCAACTCAAGAAGTACCATCTTGCCCATCATTTCCTCGACTACGAACTGGGCTTCGGCGTCACAAGCAAGTTCTGGGATCAAATATTTGGTACCGAGCTACAGACTTCCCTCAAGACGAAGTAAATGGTGTGCTCCTTGAGTGGTGGCACCAAAAATCAGAGGAGCAACCGACCTTCGCTATCTCTCAAGTTCGCATTCCAACATTATGGGCTTCTTGTATAACATGCTATTTACATGCTTTATCAAATCCTCTTTGCCTCGGATGGCCTGGCGTTGGACGGTTTATGTGGGCCAAGTGGAAGATAAACGGGTTACTCCTTCTTCTTTTGTTATGGCCAGTGGTTGGCCCCATCGATACTTAATAATAATAAACCCGCTCATATGTGGGTGTGTATGATGATGATGATGATGAACGCAAAAACGTTATGTATCGAAAATGTACTGGGTGCAAGTAGTTCTGGATAGGGCAGTTCGACCGAACTAATCGACTGAAATGAACAGTTCAGATTTGGCACATTATCTCGAACACAATTTGGTGCTACATGACTGTGAAGTGGGTGGCTGCCGGACCTTATGTCAAAAATGTTGAACAATTTAGCACTGTGTTTTGGCTGGACCTGACTCACAATTCGCCTGCCAACACCGTGCGAGCTGCCGGCGACACCAAATTCGGCGAGTGACGCCGCAAATGGTCCCCAACAAAACTGTCACGTGATCTCTCCATCTCACTCTTACTTACCCCGATTCGAAAGCCCGCTTGCAGCCTCATCAACCTGTTCTCTCACAAGTCACCACTAGCGAGTTATCTCGATTCTATCAGTGGAATATTGAGCGGTTGTGCACGGTACTGAACATCTTCCACTTTTGAACTCGCTGAGCTCAAACTCCTGACAAAGGTTCTTTCTCTTGAAGCAAAAATAGTTGGCGCCCATCATCGCCGAGCCGGCCCTTGCCCCCGATTCCTCTGGATACTTGGACAGGTAGTAGGTCATCATGTCGGGTCTAGATGTCGAAGCCCTCCTTGAGGCTACTGCTCAAAGCTCATCAACGCAGAAGAAGGCGAGCAGTCCGATCGATGACTCGTCTAGAAACGATCGAAATGGACGTGACCGCAACGGAACCGATGATCGAGAGGGCTCCAAGGGTCGCGGTGGTAGCCGCGACCACGAACGAGATGCCGACCATGATCGACGGCGGCGCGATCGTCGAGAGTTGACTCCACCAAGACACCGTAAGGGCACTCCAGGCGAGACCACCCCTCGCAGTGAAGCTGGAAGTCATCGTAGCAGACGCCGCAGCGAAAGCCGAGACAGAGATCGCTACAACTCACGCCGACATAGGGACGGCGATTACTATCGTGGACAGCGCGGCGGTGGACGATCCCGCTCGCGATCACGTTCTCCTCGTAGGCGCTATCGGCCACGAGATGACCGAGATCGTAGGGACCGTCGAGAACGCACAGATCGCAGAGACCACCATGGTCGCGCTAGGGACCGATCTCCTGGTAAACGTTCTCGTTCCCCACAGCCCAATGAGGACGAGCGTGACAGTCGGACGGTATTCGTGCAACAGCTTGCCGCTCGCTTGAGAAGTGACAAGTTGAAAAAATTCTTTGAAGAGAATGCTGGTCCTGTTAACGAGGCTCAGATTGTGAAAGATCGCATTAGTGGACGGTCCAAAGGGTGAGTCTTTCTTTGTCAAAAAAGGTGACAACAATTCTGTTTGTTCTATGAACTAACAAACAATCTTACAGAGTCGGTTACGTTGAATTCAAAAGCGAAGAAACCGTTCAAAAGGCCCTCCAACTTACTGGAAAGCCCCTGGCAGGCATTCCGATTATAGTGAAGCTCACAGAAGCCGAAAAGAACCGACAAGCTCGTACTACTGAGGCCACTGCTGCCCATCCAAACTCTGTTCCTTTTCACCGTCTTTATGTTGGAAATATCCATTTTAACGTTACGGAGCAAGATCTTCAGGCCGTCTTTGAGCCTTTTGGTGAACTCGAGTATGTTCAGCTGCAAAAGGATGAAAATGGTCGCAGCCGTGGCTATGGATTCGTTCAGTAAGTCATGTCAATCCGCCTTCACTCTCATCCCAACTCGTCGGTCGGTCAATTCAGCTTGGTGTTCTGTATTGTGTAGCAATTTAAGTTCTCAACTAACAATCGCCCTAGATTCCGTGACGCAGGCCAAGCCCGCGAAGCGCTAGAAAAGATGAATGGCTTTGATCTCGCAGGCCGACCCATCCGAGTCGGTTTAGGCAACGATAAGTTTACCCCTGAGAGCACAGCAAACTTGATGCAAAGGTTTCCAGGACAGAATCACTTCCAGGGCTCCTCCTTTTCCGGCGCCGGCGGTCGCGGCTCACAGGCATCTACCTTTGACAGGGCTGGAGGACGGGACAGCGACAAGACGGGTGGTGCGAGCGCCCTCGACGATACAGACGTCGCTGGAGTAAATTTCAATAACTACAGCCGGGATGCATTGATGAGAAAACTTGCCAGGACCGATGAATTGCCTAATGGCAGAGAAGACCAGACCGTGATGAAGCCCAAGACCGAAGCCAAGCCGCTACCCGTAAAGGTCAACATGGCTAGTCGTTGCGTCGTACTTCACAACATGTTTGATCCAGAAGAGTAAGTGAAGCGCGCGTTTCCTTGCAAGTTACAAGACCTGGCTAATCAAACGTTGTAGAGAGGAAGGTGAAGATTGGGTCAAAGAGCTCGAAGAGGACATTCGAGCCGAGGCCGAGAAGCAATATGGGCATGTTGTCCACATCTCAGTTGATCCCAACTCCAAGGGTGATGTTTACCTCAAGTTCGATAAGGTCCAAGGCGGGGAAAATGCCATCAAGGGCCTGAATGGAAGATACTTTGGCGGCAGGATGATCAACGCGTTACATGTTGTTGACGCTGTCTACAGCAGTCTCTTCTCTCGCACCAGAGCCATCTAAGCAAGCTAACAGTGGCCGGCACTTTGCCGTCGCCCAGCATCTAGGTACTCGACAGGTTAGTGGTTAGTGTCCAAACATAGAATGAATGTGCAGGCCACTAAGAGTTGTTCTCAGCGCTTTTGCACCATGTGCCAGTCTCAGTTTATCTTGGGTGCCTTTTTTAGGTATTGATGACCCGCCGACTTTGTGCAGGCAGCCCAATGAGCCAATCTTGTCCCACTTTTGGATGTCCACACTATACGGAGTACCAGGTAGATATCCTGTGACTCCTGTCTTTCTGACACGCAAACAACGTCTCACGAGAAAGCGTATTGTCTAAGGACCACGACAGAGAAAGAAAAAGAGATAGGGGAGAGGAGGGGGCGGGAATCACATTATCAGGTGACATGCCTACATGCGCAACAGAAAAAGAAAATGCTAAGCTAGACATGATGTTGCAGTTTCTCTCGATTGGCCTCTACGTTGCCGTTCCTCCTTTTCACAACTCACGCAGCCACTCACCGTCGATCTTTCTTGTAGGCCTCAATGCGGACTCTTTGCGACGATTCCGTCACTGCACAGATGGAAGTCGGCTTCAAGCCGGCTGTTAAGCTTGTTCCATGGCGGGTCCTTCCACGTTGTTTGAATCATGATCGTCACATCACCAATATGAGCTTTGTCGTTGCTAAACCATGTTTGTCAGTCGTATTGGTAGTTTCGATATCTGTGGCCTGAAAGTCCATACTTGTCGGTAAAGAAAAATAACAGATTATCTCGTGTTTTCTACTGCTCTCTCCTCTTCAGGTTCAGGTCAATTGAGACATCTGCGGCATATCGGCCGGCCGGCTCTGTGTTGCCGTTTTAGCTGAAGCGAGGTCGTGAATCACTGAATTACAGCCGTCGTGGTGAGCCGACAGTGACAACGAGTCAATCAAGTCTATCCAGCCAATTCAATCGGCCCAATTCGAGCTGAAATCCACAACATCCGTCCGCTTTTGACATGAACTCACTTCCATCTCACTTTTTGCTCGACGAGCGGCCACGCGGTACCCTTCGTCCCGCTTAGCCAGCCTCTTTTCAGCTTCTCACTTATGCTGCGTTCTTGAAGGAATCATGCACCACCACCACCTTCTTCTTGCTTATTCCTTTTCTTTTTTTTTTTTCTTTTTTTCTTTTTTGCCTGCCGCTTTCCAACTCCATCACGAGTTCTATCGTTCTTGGGGGGAAGGGTCCAGGTGTTTTCTCGGTAAGTATACCTACCTATTCTAGAAATGAACGATTCCCATTGTTACTTGGGCGCTAATTCAAGCGCCGGGGTTTTGTCTTCTTGTTTTTTTGTTGTTTGTTTTTTGGCTGCTTTGCAAGATTTTCGCTGCAGGAACTAAAATTCGAGAACCATCGTCGTCTGGTTGTCGTGGTATACTATATAGGCGTACCTGCGTTCACAGAAGTTAGAACCAAGATTCATTCACATCATCACTGGGGTTTTTTTCGTCTTTCCGTCTCGTCTATACATACATTTACAGGAGGTGGCTTCTCGACACGAGAGTCGCGAGGAACTTTTCCCACAGCTTCTTTCTTACTACGTACTTGTTTTATGCCAGCTCGTGGTGTGATCATACTCTGGAGAGCCTCGATATCTTTTTGTTTTTTAAAAAAAAAAGCCCGGCATATCCACAGGTCTCGTTTCACCGGGCTTCTCTGTCGCTGAAACGCGCGGACTCACTTCGCAGCATGAGCGACTCGTCGAAAAACACATTATCCCTCGGCTCATCACCACGGGATAAAGACGGAGAAGAACTTTCAGACGAGTATTCATCTCGGAGAGACGAAGAACCATCAGAAGAATATTCATCGCCGAGAGAAGAAGATACTCTCTTCTTCGAGGACACCACTAGTACTACCATGCTTTCTGTTGATTTCTCAACACCCCTTTCGGGGACGGCTCGCGCGGAGCGGATTCGACAACTGTCGCATAATCACGTACGTTCCCTACCTACTTGCCACCACCTCCTTGTTTGAACTTTTGTGAAAATGAGAAACGATAGTCCACTCTCTCAGTAACAGGCCTGAAACAAAAGATTGATATCAAGACACTAACACTTGTGTGTAAATATTCAGCCTGCGCTCGAAAAAATTCGCGCCATCCAAGAAGTCCTCGTCAAAATCCAACAATTCCTCCGCCGCATCCCCGGCGTGACTGCCAACGAATCCGGCGACATCGCTACCCAGCTCCAGGAGGTTGGGCAGGTCATCAGCACGGAGACGAGCCAGCTTGTCGACGCGCTCATTCACCTAACCCTCGACCATGAGGATACAGATAGGGCAATCGCGAGAATGGGCCTTGAGGCTAGTCTGACAAAGGCGACACTTGAGGACCAGTCACAGAGGGTGCGTGATCTAGAGGCAGCTCTTGGGGAGGAGAAGATGAAGAGGGAGGAGGCGGAGGGGAATCTGCGAGCCGTGATGAGTGAGTCGTGTGAGCTGAGGGAGCTTGTGAAGGCTTTGAGGGGGGAGGGGGAAGATCCGAGGGATGGGGTGATCAAGGTATGTTCTTCTCCGTGTTTGTCTTTTCTTTTTTTCATTCTCGGGGCCAGGATCTACTCCCTATGCAATACGGGCGTTCGCCCCTATTATCTATAGATGAGGGGTTCTTGTCCTTCGACACCAGAGACGATCCCCCTATGTCTTGCAGTCTCTCCTTGAGGCTTGGATAAAAGGAAGTTTTTTTTTTCTTGTAGACAAGAAGGAAGGACAGTCACCTACTCGGTCTAGACACCAGATGGCCACAGAGAAAAGACCACTGACGGATGACACAGAGCCTCGAAACCGGCATCCACCATCTGGAGGACCAAATCAACAATCGCCGCTCCCTCTGGATCATGCAGCACTCGGATCCGCAGGCCATTACTCGCGCCATTGAAAGTCTGGCAGAATCCGTCCAGGGCAGCGACGCGGCTCATCAGGTTGTGCTATCGATGAAGGCCGTGTGTATGCGTTATTCCGAGCCCTTCAGTCCGCAGGAGGACGCGGCTTCGTCGTGGTCGCGTCCGATCGGTGCCGAAATGGCTCCTCCTGTTCGACCAGCGAGTGTTTTTCATCCATTTCATCATCGACCGTCTTCGGCAGCGCCAGCACCTCCCAAGTTTGGGCCGCTGCAGACTGGGCCATCGCGTGCGGCGTCTGCATTTGGCCAAGATGGGAGATATAACGACAGTACCAGCATCGGGCACAGCCACGCGAATAGTATGGTCTTCGGCAACAGTAATGGTCACAGCGTCAGCAACAGTAACGGGAATAGCATCTCGTCCTCTTGGAGCTCACTTCCGCCGCGAAACACACCAGGTCAGAATCTCTTCTACTCGTCCGCTGCTTCGGCCTTTAGTCGAGCGGCGACAGCATCTGCTCCCCGTCGGACGACTGCACCGTACCACTCTTCACGGTACAGACCTTCAGCAAGGGACTTTCATCCTTCTGCGAACGTCTATTCGGATCATGTGCCCACTCGGCCTGGCACATCGCTCGGTCATCATCACCCTCTTCATGCTGCGGCTCCTCGTCATCAGATGCAGTTACAGTCACAGCAGCAGCCGCCGCCGCCGCCGCCGCGAGAAGACTATGTGGCGCCGCCTCAGACACCGACATCCAACCGCAGTCGCTACGGACGATTCCACGACATGAGCAGCAACACCAACAACAATAACAACAACAATTCCGACCCTAGCTCCTCCGAGTACCCCTTCGGCACTCCTCCCGGAAGGACCAACATGGCCGCCGACAACCACACCATCGTCGGACCACCACTCGGCAACAATACCTCCGGTCCCCTCATCCAAATGACGGACCACACCGTCGCCAACTGGAACGAAAGCTTCATGGACTTCTACGCCCTCATCCGCGCCTTTGTCGAACGCCATGCCAACATCCCCGATCCCGCCATGGCCATGAAAATCTCCACCACCCACCTCTGGCCCATCCTCCTCACCATCTACCAGCCTCTCTCGAACCGCGAAGCAACCTCGTACCTCGATCTACATCTCCGCGAAAGAAACCCGAAATGCTGCCTCGTCACCCGCGTCATCATCGACTACATCGTCTCCCAGGTCTGGATCCCCGCCGCCTGGGCCAACTCCTCCCCCTCCCCCAATCACCACCACCACCACCACCACCACGCCCTCACGCTCCCCCTCCTAGATCTCCAGCGAGAACTCGAACAAACCCAAGGCCAGCCCTCCGTGCATCGACAACCTCTCCTCGAAAAGCAAGCCCATCTCATAGAGACGATTCTCCGCTCCGAGCCCCCCCAGTTCCATGCCATGAAGATCAATGAAATCACGTCCTCGATGCTGGCTCTCCTGCAGCCGCTCCTGAATCGGCTGCACAACCCCGCGGATGCGCATCGTGATCTGGAGCAAGTAGCAGACCATGCCTGGGATTTATCATCGCGGATTCTCACGAGTCGGTTGACGTTTGATTTCCGGTTCCCCGAGGTTGGGGCGCGGTTTTCGTCGCAGAGTATGCTGCCGGTGTGGCCTGCGCTGGGGGCATCGGAGCTGCAGGCAAAGCATTGGAGGGTGGCGCTTGTGACGACGCCGGTGGTTACCTGTCGGAATGATATGGGGAGTAATATCTCGGCGCATTCGGTGGCGTTGGCGGATGTGTATTGTATGCAGTGACCACTGTGACTGACCTGGGCACCTGCCACCATGGTCCTCACGTCACTGTTTATATATGTGATTGTCTTGATGAGCGGCGGGAGGTTGGATGGATTTTGCTATTGGTAGGCGCTATTTTTTCTTTGAAAAGTGAGCCATTGGTCTCTTTTTTTCTTTTTCTTTTTTTTTTTTTCTTGTTTTTGCTTGGGTCGTTTTGGGGATATACCTACGGTTGTGACTTGCAAGGCGATGGGTGTGTGTGTGTGTGTTTATGCCTCGTCACTCGTAGGCGGAATGTGCTTTGGAGATGGGACTTTGGGGTTTGTTTAGGGATGGGAGAATAGGTAGGTGCTCAGACGGATAGATGTCGATGTTGGTGGGTTTCAGGAGGAGTTGCTGATTTTGAACTTTTTATACCTTCTTTAGTATTTCTTTCTTTCTTCTTTTCTTTGATCACTTACTCTTTCTACCTTCCTACTTTTCCTTGGCTTTCTTCACTCTTTCACTGTTTCTACTTTTGCATCTTTTCACGTTGCCACCATGTTGCCTCTTTTCACTTTGATGACCTTGATACTCTTTATGTTTCGATCTCTTCACGATTTGCAGTTAGATCGGTATACCCGGACGACAAGATACCAAGACTGGTATAAACGGATGTGCTCAGTTGCTCTTTGGGGTACATAAGGGAACAGACAGACGCTACACATAGGCTTGGGAGCATTTCCAGGAAACAACATGGAAGCTGGGCTGGTGTTATGGGAAGGACAACACAGGGCTTGGAATACGTTGAATGGAAAATAGTCACGATACAGAGCACACGCTTAAATATGAATACCTACACTTTGGCTATGCGACGATTAACTTCAGAGTGTGGTGGTGGTGGTGGTCTTGGGTCCAGGATGAGTTTGTTGACTGGAAGTTCTGGAACGTCAAGAAAGCGGGGTTTTGATACTCCATGTACATAATAAACCATCTCGTCTCCGGAGCGTATCCAACGGGCGACCGTAGATGGGTGAGGGGAGCCCGGGAGAGCCCGGGTTTATGAGGGTTGGTGGGAATCTCCGTCGGACCAATGTTGGCGACGAGTCACGACTCACGACTCACGAGGTGTCCTTGAGAATGGAGGCAAGGTAGCAGCGTAATATTCACTCAAAGTCTCAAACCCTCTATCCCGACTCCCTGGCCGGTAACCTCTCTGCAAGGCTGCAACTCAATCACGATCGAATCAATGCATACCCTCTGCAAAATCTTTTACGGATGAATACCGCTTTTTGTGAGAAAACGTTGGGCGGCCAAATCGACAATCTGTAGCTGAATATAGGCGCTGTACTTGACCTTTGCAGGAGACCCACGTTAGGGCAAGTACCGACAGCAAGTTGCGTGCGTCACCTGCCCCCATGCCAAGAGCCCATGACTACATAGGTAGGTATGTACCTAGTAGGTAGCTAAGTACCGATGTACATACATACATACGGAGTACATAATACAGCTAACGGTCGGGACCCCGAAACGCCACACGGTACACTGCAGCCCGCCGCCATCACAAAAGCTCGCTTCACCCAGAAGTAGACGAAAAAAGCGCCTGCCGTCAGCATCACCACGGTCCCCCGAGCCCACGAACAACATCAATCCCACGAAATCTACACTTCCTTGCTCCGCGACGAGAACAGCTAGCGACTCTGCTCGTCTCCCAAGCCTAGCCAGGCGCCATTTCCACCACTCGCGTTACATATCTCCATTGGGACAAACAACCTGCCCGCCATTCTTGCTCGCAAAAAAAAAACCAAAAAAACCCCCCCCCCCCCAAAAAACCATCACAACCCCGCGCCTCTTGAACACGCCAACTAGCATCAATCAACTGGGTTTTGTTTCAGCCAAAAAAAAAAAAAATCAAAAAAAAAAATCGCAGCAGCCATGGCGCCGCACCCAACTCTCAAGGCAACCTACGCCTCGAGGTCCCAGACGGCCGAACACCCCCTCAACGCGTACCTCTTCAAACTCATGGACCTCAAAGCATCCAATCTCTGCCTGAGCGCCGACGTGGCCACCGCGCGAGAACTGCTCTACGTCGCCGACAAGCTCGGCCCCTCGATTGTTGTCCTCAAGACACACTACGACATGGTCTCCGGCTGGGACTTCCACCCGCAAACCGGCACGGGCGCCAAACTCGCCTCGCTGGCCCGTCGCCACGGGTTTCTGATATTCGAGGATCGCAAGTTTGGTGATATTGGGAATACGGTCGAGTTGCAGTACACGGCTGGTTCGGCGCGCATCGTGGAGTGGGCGCACATTATCAATGTGAACATGGTCCCTGGGAAGGCCTCGGTGACGTCGCTGGCCAATGCTGCGAAGCGGTGGTTTGAGCGGTACCCGTATGAGGTGAAGACGTCTGTTTCGGTGGGGACGCCCATGGCGGAGGATTACGAGGACGATGATTCGGGGTCTAGTGGGGTGGAGGATGAGGATGATGAGACGAAGATTCGTAGACGGCAAGACGATGGGCGTAAGGGGAGCATCGTCTCCGTTACGACGGTAACACAACGGTATGAGAATGTGAATTCGGGGCGGCGGATGAAGTATATACACGGGGGGGATGAGGTTCTGTTTCCTGGTATTGAGGAGGCGCCTCTGACGAGGGGTTTGCTTATTCTTGCGCAAATGTCGTCGGCGGGAAATTTTATGAATCGCGAGTATACGGAGGCGTGTGTGGAGGCGGCGAGGGAGCACAAGGAGTTTGTCATGGGGTTTGTGTCGCAAGAGAGTCTGAATACGGAGCCGGAGGACCAGTTTATTCATATGACGCCGGGGTGTCAGATGCCTCCTGAGGATGAGGATCAGAATGGGGCGGTGCAGGGTGATGGTAAAGGGCAACAGTACAATACGCCGCAAAAGATTATTGGTATTGCTGGAGCGGATATTGTTATTGTTGGGCGTGGGATCTTGAAGGCGGGGGATCCGGAGGGGGAGGCGGAGAGATATCGCTCGGCGGCTTGGAAGACCTACACGGAGAGAGTTCGCTAGGTGTGGCGTTGTTGGATTGATAGCATGTTTTTGAGCCTTCACGCAGCGTACATTAGAAGAGGGAGCATTAGAGGGGGATTCATATAGAAGACATGCTTAGGTAGTATAAGAGACATAAACTATGCGCCCTACCATTGTTTCTCCTTCGTTGGGAGAGGAAACCAGACCAGAACATATTGTCCGCGGTGATGAAAGGTAGATGTGAGCTACGAGATGGTGAGTTGGACAGAATCAAAATGGAGAGGATAAAATAAAAGGCACGAGTTGTACGACGATGGGATGAACAAGACTAAGTTGAAAGTTTTTAAGTGAGCCATCTACTTGGTCTACTTGGTCTACTTGGTCTACTTGGTCTACTTGGTCTACTTGGTATGTGGTACTGAAAAAACATTGCCTTGAGATGGTTGGTCAAACACTACCTACCTATCTAGAGTGAATGATTGCGTGGTAACAATGAAGAAACATATCTTCATGAGAGAGGGTTGGGTTGGTTGAATAAGACCAAGAGCCCCCGTCCAGCGGCTTCGAATTTAGCCATGTTTCACAAGATATCGATGTCTAGTATACTACCTACCTAGACTATCATCAGTCAAGACGCCATTCCGCATAGCAGCATAAACCTGAGATGTCCGCCTCCTGAGTCCTGGTAAACTGAGCACATGAAATGCGTGACAATACGCACAACCTACGCGTAGGCAACCGGATCTTGAAATCCCACGGGCCACGGCCCAAAGAGCTCCATGTGCATCCATCGTGAACGCACATCCCCTCAGCCTCAGTAGCTCCACGGGGCGCAACACACGTGAAATCAACACAAGACTGTACAAGAATGTACAGACAAATGGCCATGGAGGACTTTTCGTGAAACGGTGTGCCGCCTTCCCTAGGTATCCTCCATGGGACATATGGGAAGACACTGCTCACTGCTCACTGCTCACTGCTCACTGCTCACTGCTCACTGCTCCTCTACGCCACGACGAACAGGACCGCCGTACTCCACAATCTCAAAAAGAAAAAGCGCATTGTATGTGTAGATGGCTGGTCAGTCCATCGCATACAAATGATCTCTTCAAAGCCTGACGCAAAGCCATGATTGTGAAATCATTCCATAATTCCATCATTCCGTCTCACCAAGCAGGCGACCCTCTCTCGAGAGCACCTCAAAAGTCTGCCACCGTCTACTACATATACATGTACTGTAGTCCACTCGAAAGAGCCCCCCTCACTTATTACACGCCCGAAACAAATGCTGCACATCCTGCACCGCCGGATAATGCTTCAACAACGACGATACCACATCCAAAATCATGAATCGGATCCCATCCGCACTCAACGTCACCGTCCCTGGCACAAGCTCATAATCATGCCCAATCACATTCACAATACTCCGAGCCCCCGCATGGCGCAGCGTCCTCCTCAACGCATGCCACTCCCTCCGCGTATACCTCCTCTTCTCTTCCCAGCGTTCCCGTGCCCTGCGTTCCTGTCTTGGGGGCCCAACCCCAATTCGAAGCTGCGGCCGATACGGAGTCCGGACTTGAATAGAATGCACAAAGACCTGCGCGAGCGGGGCGTGCATCTCGTCTAGGGTCCGGGCATACTGGACAATGAGGTCTGTGTCCGCCCAGGGAACAGCACTGCTGATGATGATGAGGTGTATGGGTTTGATTTGGCGGCCGTGTTGGGAGGCGCGACGCTGGGCCTCAAGGTGGTACGATATGATGTTGAGGACAGTGTGGTTATAGGAGGGAGGTGTTTCGGCGAGGTTCGGTTCGCGCTGGTTGAAGATGTTGCGGACGGTGATGGGGTCTCGAAGGCTGTAGTAGCCGCCGCCGAATTGGACGCTTGTGCTGGGGGCTTTGGACTGGCTGCAGAGGAAGTAGAGACAGATGCCGCTGGGATGGTGCTGGAAGTGATTGCGTGTGAATTGGGCGACCGCTTCGGCGGCAGATTGGTATTGTTGTTCGCAGCCGAGGCGGGGGTCGTCGACGACGAAGATGGTCTCGAATTCGAGGAGGATGCTTTGGAAGGCGGCAGTCGAGGTTTGGGAATATCGGTCCGCGGAGGCCGGGACTGGAGCTGGGACTGGAGCTGGAACTGGGACTGGGGCTGGGACCGGAGTCGCAGCCGGAGCCGGGACAGGTGGCGGCCGGAAAATGGGAGGACCGAGAGCGATGGGGATATCTGCACGAGGGAATGAGGCGCGTCAGTCGGGACTCGGGAGAAACTCAGAAACCCCCTCGCAAGCAAATGGTCGGTTTGATGAAGGATCTTATGAATCTTGCCGTGTTGCTGGACTAACATCCTTCGCTCGACGAACACAGTGCGGTTTCCACCGATGGGGCTCCTGACTGGAGGCGGCGAAGGCTTCTGTCCGCAATGTGTTTACGCAACGACATGTTTTGTCTTTCTGTCTCTCTATAGGTATCTCACTCTCCTTTTCTCTCGCTCTCTCGGAGGGTCAAAGACTCAAAAAAAAAAAATGCAAGGAGAGCAGGGGGGGTTGAGAATAAGGACCTTCTCAAGAAGAACGAACGCGCCTTTTGTACCTCTTGTTCAAGAAAAAAGAAAGCCGACAGTTTTCATTTTCACTTGTCAGTCACCAGTGCACCACCAAGTAGCGGAGGACAAGATGTTCACGAGGAGGGGGCGCCGCGGCGTTGATAAAGTCTCTGCTTGTCCAGGCAAGGTTGCTGAGCAAAGCTTGGCCATGCAGGCTCGTTGAAACTTGAGAGAAAACATTCCGAGCGGAAAGAGCGGCCATGGCCCGACTTTGGTTTTCCGTTGCAACTTGTAGTTGTGACAAGTTGCCAGTGGTCCAAAGCTGGGGGGCCCCCCTGGGCTTCACATGTCGCACTGACGCGGAGAGTGGTTCGACGGAAAAGACACACGGTGCTGCAGAGTCGCGGGGGCTTGAGAGCGTGAGACTCGAGACTCGAGACTCGAGAGCCTACTCTGCCTACTCCGTAGAGGGGAGGGAACTTCAGGGAGGGTGAGGGGAGACATGAGAAATGAAGGCGCATTTTGTCATGCTGCATGGCGTTTGTTTCTGGCGTGCAGGTGTCCAACTCCAGACTCCATGAGTCCATGATGCATTGCATCGGTCGGGATGTCGGCCGCTCGGTGTGTGTTGGCGCTTGCAAATGGCAGGGACCGGGGGTCCATCTCTCCAGAAGTTCAAGTTCGAGTACATACATACTGTACCTACTACCTAGGTACTTAGTACTGTACAGTGTACGGAGTAGGTACAATGGTACATACGGAGTACACCGTACACGTTGTCGAGTTTAGCCGTTGTAGCTCCGGCACGCGCCACAGGCCCCACAGTCCCTCCACCCTGTCGTGGTTCCGTGGACTTTTTTTTTTTTCACACCTCCGACCGAAACTCCATTGACGGTTCTATCGACAGTCAAGACACCACCACAGCACCGCCAACATGAGAGTCGATCCGTGTTATTTCTGCGGTCGCCCGACCTTCCCCAGCAAGGGCATAGTATTCAATCGCAATGACGGTACGTCCTGCCACACCTCCCTGTCTCATGAAGAAGCCTGCTTGGGACAACCCCACCAGCAATTCCATCATGCAAAGCTAACTCAACCTCTACACAGGACGATCATTTCGATTCTGGTACCTACTTCCTCTCCATCACCGCCAATATCCTACCTCTCGTGCGCCGAAAAAAGAAAACTAACATGACGATCCTCTTCCAGCCGGAGTAAATGCCACAAGAACTTCAAGCACCGCCGAAACCCCAACAAACTCAAGTGGACCAAGGCCTCCCGCATAAAGGCCGGCAAGGAAATGACCGTAGACAGCACTCTCCTCTTCAGCGCCCGCCGCAACGAACCCGTCCGATACAACCGTAACCTCATGGAGAAGACCATTCAAGCCATGGCACGCGTCAGCGAGATCCGCGCCCGCAGAGAACGCGCCTTCTACAAGAAGCGCATGGCTGGCAAGAAGGCCCGCGAACTGGCCCAGGCACGAAAACTGGTCGCCGAGAATCAGCATCTCTTGCCGCGTATGCGCGGGAGCGAGGTGCGTCGTCTCCGAGAAGCGGCTGCAGCGGCTGCCCTGGAGGATGGCGATGTGGCTATGGACGTGGATCTGGAGGTGGAACATGGGGATGTGCGGATTGCGAAGCGCAAGACGCAGGTGTTTGGTGGAGAGCAGAGGAAGATGAAGGTGCGGGTGAACGAGGATATGGATATGGATACGGCGTAGGACTGATATTTGGCATTCTTTTTTTTTTTTTTTTGGGTCGTTCTTGTCTTTTTCTTTTCTTTTTGAGTTTTCCAAAGAGTTTGGTGTTTATCATGACGACAATATTCATCCAGATGGGCAGAGGGCCTCCCAGAGATTCAAAAGTCCAGGGGTAGAGAGCCTCGAATCACGACTGCACAACACGCACATGTCGTTCAGCATAATACCCTCAGCCATGTATCGCAGCGGATATGTAGGAATTCACGGTTTCATGCAATGCTTGGTCTTGGGCGAGGCGACTATCGGTCGCAGCCGCGGTGGGACGTCCCCCGAACCCGAACATGTGGTGGTGAAGCTACATCTGCATGGCATTCAGCCACGCGAAAATGCGCCCACAAGTTCGTGGCCATCGAGTCTATGTAATGAACCACTTCACTCTGTACCAACCTGCAACCTGACCTGCAGGTTAATGCTTCCAAGGTGCCTTTTGAGAGTAGTTCAAAACTTCAAGGTGCCGTTTTAAAGTAGTAAAGTAGCATCGGGGACATGTAGGTCCACGCTGCTTGGCATGAATCACGGCCGCTGATTCGCAGGGCTCGGTCTGCATTTGAATCGTGATCTACGGAGGAAGTGAAACGTTGCCGTGCTACTGCGATGAGTTGCGTGATGTTTCGTATGTATATGCCTGCCGATAGGTAGAGGTATCTACTCCGTATGCCTGCCGCTACATGAGTGACGTAACTTCCAAGATGTGTTTCGAGATGTAATCCGTGACAGACATGGGCGCAGTTTTACATGAGCCCTCCCTCTCGCACAGGTTACGCTTCGAAAGGCCCGTAAACCAAATTCTAAATGTCCCTGCCTTTCATCTATCACTGATTCTGTTTCTCATCGTCTCACGGGTTCAATAGCGGAGGCGAGCCCTCGTCTAGGCGCTACATAATAATTCCTGTTGACTCTGTGATTTGTTCTTCGCTGAAGCCCCGAAGCGCTGAGCATTTGGATGTCGATCGAGTCGATCAAAGCAAATTGTGCACTCTGTGGCGCCGCGGTGTCCATTGAATTTTGGTTTGATACGGTCTACTCTGTATATGGTAGACCACATAGGTACGTGGGCTTTAGGTATTATCTATGTGCCATTCTGCTGTTGCAACGAGTCCTCAAGGATTCTGGGCAGTGGGCACATTTTCTTTCCTCACCTGTAAGTGTCGATCACTTGTACTTGTACCCTTGGAAACATCCATCTTCTCTTAGGTACATAGGTCACGTACAAGCTCCTTTGGATCCCTGTGCATTTCGCGGAAACGCGCAGCATGAAAATGAAAAATACCAACCATCAGCTCCCGGACGAGAAGCGAGGATAATCCATAGCCTTGCTAATAGAAAAGGGTGAACCTCCTCTTACTTCACGCATCTCCCGCATAGCAGTTCTCCCTACCCTTGTAAAGCCATTTTGATACATAATGTAATCCGGCTCCGACGCCGCGACGCGTGAGGTGACATCCGGGGAAAAGGGAGTTACATATGTACATGAGGGATGCTGCTGCGTGGTAACAACAAGTTACAACGCACGGGGTTGCCCCTTTATTGGGGGGAGGGGGAATGGCATAAAAAGGAAAATGAAACACTGTACAGTGTGCAAATATCGTCAGTAATTAAGGAGCATCAATTTGTCTTGCAAATGCCGATATCGTGTTGCGAACTTGTGATGATGGTTTCCTCGCGCTCGAAAGAGGGGAGGCGGTTTCACCAGTTTTGTGCAACAGGGTAGGGCAGGGCTCCCGTTTGTGTCCACGGCTGCCGCCATCCAAGATGGTTCGTCTGCAGCAGTACATACGGAGTAAAGCAGAAATCCGTGAAAGAATGGCGAGACTTTCAATGCAGGTTTCATTTTTCGTTTGCCTTTGCATGTCGGTACACGACGCGTCGTGGGCGACGATGCTGTTTTGGTGCTGCGGCATGAGCCAATGCGAGACACACGCGGGCGATGGCTCATGGAGAGAGGGGGTCGGGAATAAAGTGCTTCTCGGCGTTCCTGAGCTAGGCTTGGAGGAAAAAAAAATGGTGTTTACAATCTCGACTTCTTTCTGTCCGTGCGACACAAGTCTCTGCTCCCTCCTAGATAGGTAAGTATCGCCAGTGACGAGATGAGGTTGTACCTGGCAATACCACTTTGGGAGGCACAAAGCCCACACATCTATCCAGATTTCACACGGGAGCAACTAGCCGATGCGGCAACACAGCTGCAGGAACGGGAAGACGGTCACCAGAAACTATACCTCCTGAGTCCTGAGTCCTTGGTGCGGGTTGAACTTTGAAGAGAAGAAGGCTGGCTTTGCATGCCAAATGATGCCATGCTACTCCGTACAATACGGAGTACATAATAAGAATGTGGTTGTTTTGCCCGACGATGGCGTGAAGTCAGTGGAGCGACACGGCCGACTGTCGACAGCGGCGGCCGAATGCCCTCCAGCCACTTTCCACTTTCCACTTTCCACTTTCCACAAGTGCCCGCGCCTTGTGTGGTGCACTGGTGACTGCGGGTGCCCGCTTCTTCCAACATGGCCAATCAAAACCAGTGATTCCGCTCATACCCGCAGCCGCTAACCGCATCCAGCCCCACTAGTGGACGGCCCCTGCGTGGGCCAGCCAGCCGCCCTTTTTCCCATTCTTTCCCTCCTCCGACCCACTGTGGCTTGAAAGCTGCCCTTGTTTGCCCTTTGGTGCAGGCTGCAGCTAGCTGCTAGAGAGGTTGGACTCTGGACTCTGGAGTCCCCAGCCAGGCTCCAGCACCCTGGCCGCCCCATTTCGCACAACCAGCCAATGGTAATCTCAGTTCGTTGGCTGAACAGGGCAAACCTGTTTTGTTTCTCCCCTAAAAAGCTCCAGGCCACGAACCTCCACATCCACACATTTCTCGACTCCTGATGAGGGAGCTGTCGACGATCCAGCCCTGCACCTACATACTACAACATCACGCCCTTTTTTTGCGACGCGCTGTGATCACCTCGATTTGCTCCGCACTCTCTCGCTATCGAAAATATCTTGAGTGCTTTGCTTCTCTCTTGAGCTTATTAGCCAGATCACAGCAGGGCGAATCGTCAACTACATACATACACGACCATCCCGCGTACAACCCTGCGACCTGCAACCCTGTAACCTACGAGAATAGCTCGCGAACAACGACCCCGTCCCTTGGGCTACCAACCTTATCTGCCGCCCGATACGCGTCCGAAAACATCGCCTCGTCTTCGTCGCACCAGTCATCGCGTCGAGAATTGCGAGTCTGTGTGCTTCCAACGAGGAAAGGCTCCAGGCTCGTCAAGTCATCTCTGCCTCTCGGCCCCGGCCACCGGCCTGACTGATCTGCGAACGACTCTCGGAACTTATTGCGTTGGATGCGCTCTTTTGACCGAGCTGTAACTCGGTCAAGACAATCACAATGGGGTCGACCGACTTTGGCAACTTCAACGTACGGTAACATGGCTGGTAGTCTCCATGGTGAACTTGCACGGCTAATATAGAAGCGCGACAGGACTTCTGCAAGGGCTCCACGTTACCCGTCTGCAATGTAAGAAGAAGCTCGTCCGTCTGGACACTCTTGCATTGGGACTATCGAACTGACAAGCGTTCTCGGGATAGCTCTTTTCGGGACCAGCTCACGATCAAAATGGACCGTGGGGGGGTTGTCAACTGCGAGGAATTCCCTTGAGTGGAGGACGTCACTTGGGGAATCTGGGATCGATTCTGCTCTGTGCTGTTGCCATTGTCGTTTCTATCCTGTTATTTCTCAAGTCGGAGAAGAAGAGAGCGGCGGTTGGACGAAGGTATGAGACGCGCCTCTCTATGGATCCTGATTCTTTTTATGTCTACGACATCGACAGCTGACATAGCACAACGACAGGGAGATGCAAATGTTTCTCATCGGTTACATTCTTATCAGTATCTGCGAGATCTTCTCAGTTGGCGTCTTTCCGCTAAACTCGACTGTTCGCGTGGTAGGACATGCCCGACCCATGTGTGTTCACGCAATCGCAACCAGCGCTAACTCGTGTACTCCCCTACAGGTATTTAGTGCCATACATATTGGCTTGATAACGGCAACAACCTGGATTCTCATGACGAATGCCATCATCGGTTATCAGCTCATCGATGACGGGACACCCCTCTCCATTGGTCTTGTGCTTGTATCGGCCGTTGTTTTGTTCATTGGCACCGGCTACATCGCGTTAGATACCGGCCTTCAATGGACAACGTACTGGAACAGCAGCTACGAGCTTCCCAATCGGAACATCGCCTTATACGTCCTGTACCAACTGATACCCCTCATCTGTCTGGTTGCCTTCTTCGTCTTGGAAACGATTCTGGTCTTGCGCATTCTTGGAGAAATCCGACCCTTAGCGTACCTCATCGGCGCCGCCCTGCTGTTCGCCATCGGACAAGTTTTCAACTATGCCATCAGCAGGTACATTTGCGATGGCACGAGCGGCAAAATTGATGGCGCTCTCTTCGAGACTTTGTTCACGTTGCTTGCCGTGGTAGTGATCTGGATCTTCTGGTCGAGTATTACCGAGGACGACTGGCCAATACAGACTACTACCACGTACGAACCATGAGCGGGAGTGGTGTGCTAATTCTCACACTGTGGGCTGCCCATTTCCTTTCTTTTCTTTTCTTCTCTTCTCTTCTCCTCCTTTTCTCCTTCCACCTCTTCTTTCTTAATTCTGATTGGTTCTTCATTCTTCTATCCGGATACGGCGTTCAACGGTACAAGTATCCGGTTCTGTTTATCTCTTATTATCTTTGTCATGTCTCAATGAAATGGACGGCTCGACTGGTTGTCGGACAACGCATATGTGTGACGGAATGCACGACGTTTTCTTTATTTAATATCTGGGCTGGATTGGAATGGACTGGACCGGAGTCACGATGGACGAAGCGATTTCACCCCACGTTTAAGTTGCTGGGAGCAAACTAACCATGCGTGGGGAAAAATGACGAACACAACAAAACAATCTTCATTGGATACCTGGATGCCTGGACGACTGGTCCCACAACGAGAGATTTGCCTGCATACAAGCTTATGTTCGTGTCTTGTCATGTACTGAACGAACGGAATTTGTGGTGGATCCGATCTTGGCGCCATGAGGACGGAACAGAAGAAGGAGGAGGAGGAAAGGCAAAACAGTTCTGGATATGGGATCATGATGTTGAATCGGGCAGTGTTTCAACTGCCGCGACCTTGCCATGTGGTGGCATGCAGTTTACTTAATCTAGAGATGGACTTATCGTAGTACAATACCCCACGAAGCGACTTAATCTAATGAAACCCTGTCTTGAGCTTTAAGTTGATGTGCTTTTTGGGCCAGTTACACGTGTTGAGCGCGGAGAAGTGGCAGCAGGTTCATTCATGGAGGCTATCCTCGTTGTTATAATGCTATGTGTTGCAGCTTGCTGGTATGTGGTGTTGCATTTCATAAAGACATTTGATAAAAAAGGTGTCCTCCCTTCTCAAAGAGCTGTCCAGTCGGAGATTGAGATTCATGAAAGATCAACTCTGTTTGCAATCTCTGTAAAATGTTCGCAAAGCGACAACCTTGTACCACTCTCGCCGTGGATAGATGGTCTAATGTAGATATTTGCTCGTCTGTGACACGTCTCAATGGATAGCCTTACTTCCCCGCGAGAAGAGCCTTTCTTGCTCGCTTAAATGCGCTCGTCCCTTTGTTCAATATATTCATGCGTGCCACAGGTGCGTGTTTGTACATACCTCTACATACAGCTAGGTACCTATTCTCATGATCTGCCAAGTCTCACTGTCTCTTATTCATCGCGAGTCGCGGGCTAAAGCGGCAAGCCTAGTGTCGTCGTGCTCGTGCCGGAAAAAGGAAATCTTAACCATGGTGGGAACTGCTCGTTGCTCGAGTGGTCAATACTTTAGTCTTTCATCCCTTAGTTGACCTTCTCTCTCTTGCTTTAGCGAGACTAGCAGTGTCCGCCGTCACGCGTGAGGGGGTTTCTCCATGGGGCTATCCACTCCAGCATTAACATGTTGTTCAAGCATATGTTGTGTGTCCGTCCTGAGTCCTGACTTGATGCTCATTGAGATCTCGTTGGCGCTTCTCTGTAACCCAACCGCCGGTACCGGAACGTTACGTGCCGTCGTGCTCTTGCCTATTATCCTCACCCTTGAAGCTACATACTTCTCTAGAGTTCCGAGACCATGAAACTCATGGGAGATTCGGAACCCAGACCAGCTGGAACATTGGTATAGGTAATTAGCTATAAAAGATCTTGGTGCTACTTCTTCGAGCCATTGAAACCTCAGTCATCATGTGCCTATGATCCCTATCTGTCTTCCAACGCAATGTACGTCAAGCAATTTGTGGTGAATTCAACGGTCGTCCGACGACACTCTCGAAGGAGCGTTGCAACAAAGTAAAGCAAGCATATGAGAATGCGAAATGGAACTCTCTACGGGACAGAATCCAGAAACATGGATGGAATCAACAGGGGAAGAAAGCACAGTCCAAGGAAAATCTTCCTGGTGGAATGGCAGCAGCAATTCTTGACCCGGGGATGTTTGAGAAAGATGACGCTTCGCAAGCACCAGTTAGTGCCTATACCACTCTTGGCTCCCGCAAGCACATGCTTTCAATGAGCACTCTATAGACACCAACTGGTGCTTGCGAAGCGTCATCTTTCTCAAACATCCCCGGGTCAAGAATCGCTGCTGCCACTGTGACAAACCCCCAGGAAGATTTCCCTTGGGCTGTGCTTTCTTCCCCTGTTGATTCCATCCATATTTCTGGATTCTGTCCCGTAGAGAGTTCCACTTTTTGCACTCTCATATGCTTGCTTCACTTTGTCGCAACGCTCCTTCGAGAGTGTCGTCGGACGACCGTTGAATTCACCACAAATTGCTTGGCGCAACGTCCTGCAATTCTCAGGCTTCCAGAAGTGGTCCCCCGATTTGTCGCAAGGACATTCTTGGAGAGTTGAATTCGCAAACTTATCCGATTGAGTTCCAAGAGTCGCATGGACCGTGGACGCCTCTTTTACCCGTCGAAACCTGATTAATGATGTTGTTTTCCCGGAACCTCTTGAGTTCATCGTGAAGATGAAGAGGCTTCATACTTTCGGGAAGCTCATAAGTATATTGCAAGAACGCCACATCCTTGGCATGTGCCCATTCTGGTTCGAAGCGAGCACCAACTGCCAACAGGAAGTCACGGACTGCGTTAGGACCCTGAAGCTCAGGAATTCCGACTCGCACCGCTCGAGAGTAAATACTGTGCCAAGATTCCAACCATCGATCTGGGCTCTTGGTTGCACGATGTGCCTCTTGAAGAAGTGCATTGTATATTCGCTTGACATGTCCGCTACGATTACCACTGGACCGGGTGAAAACTTGATTCTGATGTCTCTGACTAGCGTCCGCAACGGGACTCTGGTCTTCCCCGCTCTGGTGACGATGGATTCGACAATGGTACTGAAAGTGTTCTTCTCGACAGATGCTGAGATCCAAAGACGAATGGCCTTCTCTGTGGCGGCACTTTCTTTGTACTCGGTCCGTTTGATCGACATCATGCATAGCGTTGTACATGATGACAGCGTCATTCATGGATATAGTCGGAGTAGTTGTGGGATGCGGTACATAGTAGTACCAGTTGAAGTGTCGGTGCGTGAAGCGGATGCAAGTCTAGTGAGAGGTTGCGTCGGAGTCTGGAGAGACGACTGACGACCGACTGATGCTACTCATAATAGGTTGATAGCACCCTTTTGGTGTCAGTTCGACAGGCTTCTCCAAGACGTCTGTTGCACGGTCGGGAAGATCAGGATTGATTTTCTCCCGATGCTCATACTCATAGCTTAATATGGATAAGCTCTTGAGTGTCTCGATAAACTCATGCCAATTCTTGTACGACGTGAGTCGAACAATTGGATAGCTAAATTTATCTTCGGAAGAAACGTTCATCTTGACTGATGAAGGTAATAAATGAAATAATTTGAAGGTAGAGGAATGCTGTGAAAGAACACACACGTTCTTAGATGATGGTATAAAGATGTTGATGATGATGATGATGATGTGCAGAAGTTACAGGGAGTCAAAGCCTCCCGGGCTCATAACTCTGGCACAGAAATGCAGGATCGATGTAGTTTGAATTGGATAGAGAACAAGAAAGACTATCTAAAGAACTGGGGGAATGCGACTATCAATAGACATGATTAGGCGCTCTGTGCTACCACACCGGGCGTTGGTCCATCCCAATCACACCATACCTAATCTCATTGATGTGTCAAGTCTCGGCCCCTCGAATACATACATACATACATCAATCATCACATGAACCCAGTACATAACTGGAAAGGGAAAGAAAATCACAGGCAAAAATAACGAACAAGGTGGGTCCTCCTTCAGGCTGCAGGCAGGGCAAACAGGCCCTCTACCTCATACCGCCGACGCTAACGCGATTTGGCAGATTAGCCTCACTTCTCGTTTTCCCTCATCAACCTCATTCCTCTCATTCACTCTATTCTCGAATCCTCGATAATCCTCGATCACGTCTGCTTCTCTCTCACCACCGCTCATCGCTCACCGCAGTCAAAAAAAATGGCCCGAGGAATGTAAGTCAACAGTTCAGCTCCGGACGATATTAAGCAAGAGGAAACGCAGCAAATAATCGTGCATACATTTGTCACGATGCTGTCTTTCTTCTGCTTCCCATCTTCTTTGGCCCTTCGTCGTCTCCGTGTTCACGAATAATGCACTGACTTGGCGCCTTCTCGAAATATAGCAAGAAGCACCAGAAGCGCCTCAGCGCCCCCTCCCACTGGCTGCTGGACAAGCTTTCCGGAGTCTACGCCCCAAAACCCTCGGCCGGTCCCCATAAACTGCGCGACTGCCTGCCCCTCATTGTCTTCATCCGCAACCGTCTCAAGTACGCGTTGAACAACCGCGAGACGCAGTCGATCCTGATGCAGCGCCTAGTCAAGGTCGACGGCAAGGTTCGAACCGACTCCACGTACCCTGCCGGGTTCATGGACGTCATCACGATTGAGAAGACGGGCGAGAACTTTCGCCTCGTGTACGACACAAAGGGTCGATTCACCGTGCACAGAATCCAGACCGAGGAGGCTCAGTACAAGCTTGGCAAGGTCAAGCGCGTCCAGCTTGGCCGTGGAGGAATCCCATTCTTGGTGACGCATGATGCGAGAACGTGAGTAGTTCTGTCAGACATCTTTCAGCCGTTGAGCCAAGCTTTGGTCGATCCTATCGAGCCCTGCTACCTTCCCCCGGCCCGCCTCCGAACTCTACATGTTGTGCGGCGAATTGCACATGGTCCTCTTCATGACGAAGACCAAAGATCACTCGAGTGAGGGGGCAAGCCACGTTGAAGGGGAAGGGGTTCAACAGCTGTAATGTATTACCCCTGAAAAAGGTTGGTTGGTTGGCTGACATTTGTTTGTTCTACTGCAGCATCCGCTACCCTGATCCCCTTATCAAGGTCAACGACACGGTCAAGATTGACCTTACCACTGGCAAGATCACGGATTTCATCAAGTTCGATACCGGCGCCGTGGCCATGGTCACTGGTGGCCGTAACATGGGGCGTGTTGGGGTTATTACCCACCGCGAGCGTCACGACGGCGGCTTCAACATTGTGCACATCAAGGACGCGATTGACAACAGCTTTGCCACGCGTGAGAGCAACGTTTTTGTCATTGGCCAAGACAAGCCCTGGATCTCACTGCCCAAGGGCAAGGGTGTCAAGCTCACTATTGCGGAGGAGCGTGACCGCCGACGCAGCATCAAATAGGCTGAGTCTACTTGATATTTTGACGAAGGATGAATGAATGAAATGTATTATAAAAGTTAAGCTGCGATATAGCTGCTTGTAATGATCAATGCTTTTCTTGATATCAATGATGGCGAGGGTTCCTTGTCGTGAATCTCATCGTTCATTTCGATGGAGAGTCTTTGCACAAAACTCTGGCGTATTTCAGTCCTTGATGTGAAACTTTTGAGTAACAAAGACCAATCATGTAAGCAATGAATCGATCATGATGATGTGCCCAAAATCCAAATGCACTCCATATGTTCTTTATTGGCTCGCTGACGATGGTGGAGCCCTGACATCGGCGGCGTTTATTGGTGTGGAGACGGACGGACATGTCACATTGGACAAGGCTGCATCTCAGACAAGCTTCAAGCCTCGTCCGTCTCTTGCAACTTTCAAGACTGCACACGCATCTCGACCACATACGAACTCGCACAGGTCAGCGCAAATACGCAAGCGACTCAAAACCCCCTTCAACAACACACAGATAAATTTCCCTACCACACGCTCAACAACCGCTCTGCCCCCTCCTCGCCCACCATGGCCGACTCGGACGGCGAGTACGTCGCCGACGGCATGTCAGACGACGACCTCATAGAGCACCAAGTCAGCGACGACAACGACCCCTCCTCCCGCAACGACAGCAAAAATAACAACACCGGCAACAACAAAAGCAGTAAATCTACTCGCTTAAAACGCAAAAAACCCACCACCAGCGCCCAAGCATGGGAGCAGTCCAAACGTACTTGGGAGACCAACCTCCCCGAAGAAGACCAAGACGGCGTCCTGAATCTCTCTCTCCTCGAGGCCGAGAAGCGCCGCCGCCTCACGCGGGATACGACCCCCCTGCAGAGGGGTATCATTCGACACATGATTCTCGTATTGGACATGTCATTTGCGATGGCGGAAAAGGACTTGCTGCCGACGCGGTATCGATTAACGATTCGATACGCGATGGGGTTTGTCAAGGAATTTTTCGAACAGAATCCCATCTCACAGCTTGGCATCTTTGGCATGAGAGACGGTGTGGCTGTAAGAATTAGTGAATTGGGGGGCAATCCGGCGGACCATATCGAGAGATTGAGGGCAGTGGAGGGGCAGGAGCCGCAGGGGAATCCGAGTTTGCAGAATGCGCTGGAGATGTGTCGGGGTGCGTTGTTGTATGTCCCGTCTCTGTCCCTCTTCTTTTCGTTCTTTCCCTTCCTTCTGAAGACCCAGACCCAGACTCTGCATCTGACAACGAGTATACCGGCTAATCATGTATGATTGCGGGCGCGACGCATGGGTAGTCACGCACCGTCGCACGGCACGCGAGAGGTTCTCATCATTTACGGGGCTTTACTATCCAGCGACCCTGGCGATATCCACGAGACTGTTGCACGTCTCGTTGCGGACAAGATTCGGGTTTCTATCGTGGGGCTCTCGGCACAGGTAGCCATCTGCGGAGAGTTGTGCTCGCGGACCAACGCCGGCGATACTTCGCGGTATAATATCGCCATGGACGAGGTTCACTTCCGGGACTTGTTTATGGCGAGTACTACGCCTCCCGTGACGAGGACCAAGGAACAGAGTACAGCGAGTTTGCTGATGATGGGATTCCCATCCCGGACGCTCGCCCCGAGCGGGAGCATCCATCTTTGCGCGTGTCATAGCAAACCGATCCGGGAGGGCTATGTCTGCACACGGTGCTCTGCGCGTGTATGTCGCCTCCCTGCTGAGTGTCCGGCCTGTGGCCTCACGCTCATTCTATCAACGCATCTAGCGCGATCGTACCACCATCTTTTCCCGCTGCGGAACTGGGTCGAGGTTTCGTGGCGAGATGCCCGACGGTCTGCCGCGTGTTTCTCGTGCCAGTTTCCATTTGCCCATGTCCCTGAGGACAATGTCATGGTCAATGGGGAGGGCTTCAAGGACAGACAGCACAAGGATAGGGACAAGGCCAGGACGAAGACCAAATCCAAAGCCGGTGTCAGCGAGAGCGGCCGCTACGCGTGTGAGGAATGCGGGAATCATTTTTGCATCGATTGCGATGTTTTTGCGCATGAGGTGATTCATAACTGCCCGGGGTGTCAGAGTAGTGCTCAATCGAGAGAGGCGGATGCTCCGGAACCGCTAGCGAGTGTCGCATTGAATGGTGATGCGCAGGTCCCCTTGCCCGAAGCTATGGATTTAGATGGATAAAAGTGTGGTGGGCGTGGCGTTTGGTGGTGATGTATCATGTATCATGTAGCATGGAGTGTTTTTTATGTCTTTTTGCCAATTGTTTTTTGCTTTCTTTCGAATTTATCATCTTCCTAGACCTGGGGGGTTTGACTGTTGGCGCTCTATTCAGTCCAGCCGAGAGCGAGATGAAGGCCATTTCAATCTATTGTACAGCAAACGAATTCAAAACAGATGCATGGACGGTTTTGGAGCAGGAATAACAGCAAGTCACGTCTTTCGAGTTTTGTGTATTTTCTCTTTTTTTCATCCTCTGTGGTCGAAGGCTTTCGACCACTTCTTGTGTCATTCTTCGGATATTATATTGGAGTCGTGGCGATGCGAAACAACAACGCCAATGCGGAGACAGGCAGCAGGCAGCATGAGGACTTGTAGGACGCAAGCGTACCGTAAGAAAAGGGTACCTAGGCGCACGGAAGGATTTGGCATCATGTCTGCAACACCTTCAATCGAAGTTCGTTTGTTCGTTCATCAAATCAAGCGTCTCATTCAAGGAGTTGTCAAAGATGTGGATCATCTGGAAATTGACTTCTTCATTGTTCATTGTTCAATGTTCACACCTTCCTCGTGAAGCCTACGGAGTAGGAGGTACTTGAAGGATCGTATCATGAAAGTGGTAAGATATATTTCTTAGGTCATGGGCTCGTCTAGGAAATGAGTGCAAGGCTATTAGTAGACACAAAGAAGACAAAAAAAAAAGGACAGAGGACGCCAGGAACAGAGACGGGAGAATATGTAGTCAAAGATTTGCGAAACCCATTCATAAGAACGAAATCCAAAATCAAGTACCATTTCTCTCCTCATCTTTACAAATTCCCCCTCTCAGCCTGCTCCCTCTCAATCGCCTCAAACAAGCTCTTGAAATTTCCCGCCCCAAACCCTTCAAACTCATTCCGCTGTATAATTTCAATAAACACCGTAGGCCGATCCATCAAAGGCTTCGTAAACAGCTGCAGTAGATAACCCCCCTCATCGTAATCAATCAGAATGTTGAGCCTCTCCAGGGTATCCATATCCTCTCTGAGCGACCAACTGCGCTTCTCCGTCTTGAGACGCTGACGCATGGTGCGGTAATACGAGGGCGGCACGCTGATGAAGTCGACCCCGCGGGCACGCAGCGTGGTGACCGCATCGATGATGTCGTGCGTCCGGAGGGCAATGTGCTGGACGCCTGCGCCCGCATTGAAGAGGACGTACTCCTCAATTTGCGACTTCTTCTTGCCGGCGGCAGGCTCGTTGATGGGCATCTTGACAAGGTTATTGGGCGAGGCCATGACGATGGAGGACAGGGCGCTGAAGTCGGTGCAGATTTGCTTATCATCGACAGACCAGAAGCGGTGGAAGGAGAGGCACTTTTCGTAGAAGGCGCAGGCTGAGATCATTTCGTTCCAGTCCTGGTTACCGACACAGTGGTCGATGTGCGCGAGTCGCACGGCGGGTAGAGCCGTGGTCGCCGTGGGGGTCTTGCTCGCGCGGAATCCGGGCAGGAAGGGGCCGGAATAGTTGCCTCTCTGGATAAGTGTGTGGGTTGTGTCGCCGTAGGTGCGGATCACGGCCGTGATGACGCTCCCGTGTGCCTTGTCTTCGCCCTGTCCGGCGGAGAGCACCCGCGGCTCCTGTACCGCTATGGCACCCTCCCGCACGGCCTTGCGGTATACGCCCTCCACGTTGTCGACTGCAAAGGCCACGTCCTTGACCGCATCGCCGTGCCGCTCCAGATGTGTGTACATGTCGCGTAGGACCTCCCTCTCCTCGGGCGAGATGGCCTCCCCCTCGGGGAGATGGGCCTCGGATCGCAGTGGCGACGAGAAGATGAAGCGTACATCGTGGTTGGCCACTACGTGCGAGGCAATGTAGCGGCTGCCGGTCTCGAGGCCCCGGTACGCAATATGTGTGAAGCCAAAGAGGTTGACATAGTAGGCAGCGGCTTGCTTGGCATTGCCCACCCACCAGGTGACGTGGTCGTAGCCGGTAAAGTTGCCTGGGGAGATCGGCAAATCAACCGAGCGTTGGAGTGGTGACACTGCCGAGGGAGCCATTGTGAGTGTGGTGCGTTGTGCGTGTATTGCAGCCGAGTAGGAAACCTTCTTCGTTCTATATCGTTTCGGCGTTCCCCTTCGAGTTCCCACAAGAAGGAAGGTATCTCGTATTCTTAGCAATGCGAATGATGGTTTGCCCTATTCGTGTATATAAACTACGCACGTCAAGGTATGATATGTTGTGTGTCTTGCGTCTCGAACAAAAGACAAAGAATATAGCAATAGTATTATGACGTCCAAGACAGAATAGACTTGACGTTGTAATAGAGGAAACGGTTCACCAAAAATAGACAACCTCCTACCGCTGCTATTCGTGCCCTAACAAAAGATGAAGGAGCAGGAAGACAACTCCGTCTCACATTAGCGATTCGCTTTTATGATGGAGGATGGAAGGCTTATCGGGTCTGCATCGTCTTACACGGAATCCGAGGGCGGAATACAGGCCGCGGGGACGTGGGGCAAACCACGGGCTAAACGCGGGCTAAACGCGGTACATTTGACCCGCTGCACGTCGGCCGCAGCGGAATCAATGCCGTGAGATGCCGTCCGTCCCCTTTGTTATCACCGGCCGCCGGCTATTGCTGGGTTGAGCCGCATTTGGCCCTTTGTCGTTCAGCTTGATCACCTTTGGCTTTATTAGCGTGCAGGGCATTTCTTTTGTCCTTGTCTTCATGTTCAGTTCGTTCCGAGCTTGCCTGCGGCTCGGGTCAGCGGCGCTTGTCACCCGAGTGGTTTGGATTGCTCTTTGTTCATAAACTTGCAGACAACACTGCCTCGTTCTTGCCCAACTTCTCTGGCGAGTTTCGACCAAGCTGTACTGAGCAGTGTGTGCTTCATTTACAACATGTCCTGCGTCAACTTGAGCACGCGAGACGTCAACGTCCTCGACAAGATCAAGGACCCGGAGTCCAATCCTGCTGTTGGCATCGTCATCGACGAATCCCTCCCTCGCGATCCCCACGTCACAGACCCGGCCGACTACGACAGTCTCGTGTCGCGGGAGCGAAGCATTATCCGCACAATTCAGTCGATCGAGACGCACTTGAGTGAGACGCAGACACGAGACGCAAAAGAGACTGCCGTTCGAGCATATGCACGCTGTCGTTCCGACTTGGATTCTTTGATTGCAGAGTTTCCCTACTACACTAGCGCTCGGAACAATCGCGCTCAGATCATTCGCCGCCTCTACGGAGATGCTCTCCTGCTCGACGTAACTGCCGACACGCCGCCACCGCTGATCGAGAATCCCAATGCTACTGAGAGAAACGCCGCCGCCATTAGTGCGCTCGACGACCTGGACAAATCGATTGCGTTGCTCTCCCCGGCAACGCCGTGGACCCCGATCTCACCCCAGGCGGCGCGCACATTGTCCATGGCGTACACCCAACGCGCTGCCATTTATCTCCGCACATCGAAGCTTCTTCCTCATCGTTCGTTGGATGTCCATGACAGCCGTGTCGAAGCGCAGTGGTCTCATGTTGACTTCGAGCAGGCCGCTTCGCACGATCTGGCCTACGGCGGCCGATACGGCAACCCAATAGCAAAGGGCCTTGCCGTAAGCGTCAACCCTACTGCCAAGCTGTGCGGCCAAATAGTCCAGGAGGCCATGAGAAAGGAGTATGGAATGTTCCCCGAAGTCTAGAACTGGGCGTAGTGCGACGAAAATCAGGCTTTGTCCTTAACATGATGACCATGGTTGGTAGTTTGGTACTGGAGTTTTTATGGGTGTTTTCTTTTCAGCAGGCTAGGTTACTCCGACAATTGGTGCTCTGAGTGTATATCCATGTTTATTGCGTATCCAAGTTAGAGCATATACAACATGACTAGATTGCTCAAACGGGCGAAAGTGGAAATGATGACTTTTCTTCAAGCCGAACTCCTGAAAATCGAACCGATGCGCCTGCGAAAAATAAATCAAACGTGTCAGCATCCGATGACAGATCAACTCTCCGTGACCCATGCCAAGCATACCTTAAACCATTGTCAATCGTCTGCTGTGGCGTGTATCCCTTGGCCTTTTCCTCGCGATTGATGCGCATCGCCGCGGCGGAGACGCCTATAAAGACGGCAAAAATGGGATCCGCGACCCGAGAGATAATGTATGCTGGTGCAGCCATTTTGCGTGACTGAATGCTAGGCCAATGCAATCGGCAAAAAGCTCTTCTATCTGATGCTGTATCGGTCGTGAGATCTTGGAAACTGTCTTTGAGCCAACGCTGCCCCACTCGCAAGGTCTCCGATATCCCTCCTCACGTGACTGCGCACATGTGGCTCGCTTGCCCCAAAAAATTGCCAAACCCACAAACAAGCGCCCGAATATTGCAAAGGAATTTCTGGTGCACGTCGTCGAATCTTCTCTCCCAACTAACCGTTCCTCCCCCTTCCCCGGACGACCACACAGCACGACCCGAAAATGAAGTTCCTCAAGGTCGGCCGAGTCGCCATCATCACCCGCGGCCGATATGCCGGCAAGAAGGTACGATTCCATTATATGCGGAAGAGGAAAGCAGACGAGAAGAGAAGAAGAAGTGAGGACGACGAAGAGGCAAACCCTGGAACTATACGAGGCTTTCGAAAATTGATGTGCACCACCGCCGACGTGAGATCCGAGTTGTCTGGCCAGCTCTTTGCAGGATGGAGGGCTGTACAATGAATAAATGACGAGACATTGATTCCTACGACAATGTGCAATTTGCATGCCAATATTCCGACAACCTACTCAGCGTAGATCATCTACATCTCACCACCTCTAACGCGACTTACGTGCCCGCCCAACGAAATAAAAAACCTCATTCAGCTCATCTTCTTCTTCCTCGGCCTCTTCTCCCTCTGCCGCCCTCCCCCTTATTCTAACCACCCGACTAACCCCACCTGAAAACAGGTCGTCATTGTCCAACCTGTGGACAACGGCAACAAGCCTCACCCCTTCGGCCACGCCGTTGTTGCCGGCATCGAGCGCTATCCCTCCAAGGTCACCCGTCGCATGTCCAAGTCACGCCAGGAGAAGCGATCAAAGATCAAGCCTTTCATCAAGGTCATCAACTACAACCACTTGATGCCCACCCGATACACTCTCGAGTTGGAGGGTCTCAAGGGCGCCATCTCAGCTGACACCTTCAAGGAGGTTTCTCAGCGTGAGGACGCCAAGAAGAACGTCAAGAAGGTGCTGGAGGATCGCTACACGAGCGGCAAGAACCGATGGTTCTTCACTCCTCTGCGTACGTTTCAGTCCCCCCCCCGCCCCTTCCAAAGGCCAATGTCACATGGGAGCAAAGCAAGATCGAAGCGAGTGTCAGAAGAAGTCTTTGTTTCGTCCTTTTTGGCGCAATTATTGCGGACAAAATCTGGCCCCCATCTACTTGCCTGTCCTTCTCCATGTCAAAGATCTGTTCCGAATTCGCCTGAATACCCACCTGCTACTGCCAAGTGCATTTCGCTAATAATACGAACAGGATTTTGAGCGTGTTACATGGGGATGTGGTTTCACACTTTTCTGGGGGAAAACATGAATAGGAAATGTGAATTTACATTCTTCGTACTTTACCCTACTTGTGAAATTAGGCGTTGGGCGGTCCAACCAAAGTGGAAAATGACACGTGAATAATGAACTTTGCTTTGCCCTTGAGACTTTTGTCATTAGACAGGAACGCTCTGGAACTACATACGTGTATATGTTCTTTTCTCCAGTCAATGCCCTTGTTGCCTGCGTAATGGCAAAGTGTTTCTCATGCGCCTGCTTGGCAATTTCAATAACACGTATTTGTGCTTCTCTGGAATAACTCGTATGCATGTACCTCTGTATTCTTTTCGAGAATCAGGAGTTATTCAGGGCTTCTAGCTGCCTACGTACGCGCCACTATGAACACTCGAGTCTACTTTCCCAAGCCTCCACGTCTACAATAGCAACGAGTTCATGATGTCTTGTTTCCTGGGCTTCCGATCTCTTTCATGTCCTTTCCAGAGATAGGAACATGGATTCTGCACAATGTTGCGTCTTATTTATTCGTCTTTGTGCTATATATGTATCGTCTGATTCCACTGGCAACGGCAAGTTGGCCCTGCACATCGACATGCGGAGCACGGGGATGTCTTCGTCCCTGTGTGAAAGGTGTTCCAGTTAGGTACTCCGTACGAACCGGCTACATGAGGCCTGTGAGGCCTACCTATGACGGCCCTATACATACCTACCTTAGTACCAGCCGACGACGACAGTCTCGAGCCTCGCAAGACCATTCACTCCACCTTCCATAGGCGGCGCCTTCTAAGTTCCGGCCACCCTGAATACAACCGTCACAGAGCTCTATAAGATGATCCTCGACCGCTTGCCGGGTCAGACGCCCACGTTACCTTACCAGGCCACCGTATCACCCCTCCCCATTGGAACTTGGCAAACGCAAACTGTTATAACTCTACCAACATGAACACTCCTCCTTCGATGAACACTCCTCCTTTGATGAACACTGGTCACTCCTCCTTCGATGAACATTTCTCTGATCAAGATCAACGCGCAGTCGGGATGCACCGTCACGAAGCAGAGCGCCCTCACCTCATCATTTGGGACGAGGTACCCATGCAGAATAAGCATTGCTTCGAGGTCCTCCACCGTTTGTCGGTTGGTGTACGGAACACTTTTCACCTCTAGCAGACGAACTCCGCGGCAGTCCCATGGTCGCCACGCTGAGCCGTTTGGGACCACTGGTAAGATCTGGGCAAAATCGCCACCGAGAACGACTGGCACGCGTACGCGTGTCGACCAATAAACGGGGGATGGCCTCGAAGCAATGCTTGTTCTGCATCGGTACCTCGTCCCAAATGATGAGGTTCACTCGGGGCCTGCTTCGTGACGGTGCATCCCGACTGCGCGTTGATCTTGACCAGAGGAATGTTCATCGAAGGAGGAGTGTTCATGTTGGTAGAGTGATAACTTAAAGAGTTTGCGTTGCCAGTGGGGGACGGAGGGTGTTTGGGGACGAATGAAAAACAATATGATGAATAATGATCCTCGGCCGTAGCTGCGTCTGTAACGTGGGCGTCTGACCCGGCAAGCGGTCGAGGATCATCTTTATAGAGCTCTGTGGCCATTGTTCTCAGGGTGGCTGGAAGGCACCGCACATCGAAGGTTGAATGTTCTTACATACGAGGCTCGCTGCGGGCGATCATAGGGGTAGGGAGTTATGTAGTAGGTACATGAGCTAGATCATTCCAAGACTGTCGTGAGCTGGTTGATTTGTGAGGGGAGGAGTCTGGGGCGACCATACGGAGTAGGCCTCATATAATATAGCCGGGGTCGCATCTTGTTCGTCAAACGTCAATGACTTCAGGCATGCGATCCGATGGGGCAGAAGGTTCTAGATGGAGTTGGAATTTGGCAGAGTTCCGTGGGTCACTGACTCACTGACTCACGAGTCACGAGTCACGAGTCACGAGTCACTACTAACTAGGTATGTAGAGTCGTAGACCCAGTGCTGGACCAACCGGACGTGCGTTCATCTTTTGAGAGTATTGTTGGGCATCGTGCGAGACGCTTTGTCGATGCTATGTATACATATGAGACTTTCCACTCTTTTGCTCAGTTTTACGGAGTAGATTGTAGTGAGGGGATGGGAGTTGTATTTTTCAGTTTCAGTTTCAGTTGTCAAGTCTTGTAGTAGTCCAGGGAGGGCTGCTGTCTTTTGAGTCTCTATTGTCGATTCTGGTCTTTGTGTGTTGAGCTGAGGTCTTGTAGGGACCTTTGATGCCTTTCGCGTTCACCACTCATCCAAAAATTTTCTCCCACCTCTTGGCCAATGTCCAGATAAATAAATGTAATTCTCTCTAGATATGCACGCACACACACACACACACACACACACACACACACACACACACACACAAGCACAAGCACTCGTCTTTCATGACCACATTTCTCCATAGTAAGATAAATAAAAGAACGACTCTCAACGCCATCTAAAGTCCATCAAATTAGACACATTTCATAATGCAAACTGGCGTGCTTTCACCACCCAACTCGGCGCACCAGCGCCATCCCATCAACTCTTGAGAGGTTGTACGCAGTCAGACGCCACCCCCCCCGAACCTGAACCCGAAACCAACCAACTAACCACCCGCCAAACCAGAGCTCACGCTCTCTCCGCAAGAGATGCAGCCATGAAGAGTCCTTCGTACTCTAAGGCGATGCCAGTGTTTCGGCCGCGATTCGGCCCATCTCTAAAGATGATAGAGAAAGCCCCCTAGGTCCAAAGAAAGAAGAAAAGGAAGAAAAAAAAAAAGAGGGCGGGATAACGGGCGGGGAAAAAAGAAGGAGAAGATTAAAAAACAAAAAGATGGCCGAGACTTTGAAAAAGAAAGCGATGCACACTTGAGGTCGAAGTTTTCACCATCATTCGGAAAATTTAGAAACAAACGGACCCAAGTTTCATCCTAATTGAAATTTTTTATTTGCACAAGACGTGATGCATGCGTTGCCAGATAAATGATTGCTCCACCATCATAAACCCAAATGCTCTTCACCATCCCAGGAGAAAAATTTAGTCAGCTCCCGTCTTGCCAAGACGACTCGTCACTTCGTTGGTGAGCCTGCTGGGGTCATAGGCATACGAGGGTGCCAGAGCCGTGAAGAGCGAGAAGAAGACAAAGACAGAGAGAACAATGATGGCGAGCTTGCGCATGATTGGCTTGCGAGCGCCAAACTCGGCCCATTGTCGGCTGGCTTCGCCCATGTAGCCCTTGAGCTGCTCATAGCCGAGCTTGTAGTAGACCATGCCTCCGAGGGCAATGGAGTAGCCAAAGAACTGCAGAGGGCTGACGGGAGTGCCCCAGATGATCATGGAAGCAATGACGAGCATGATATCCTTGAGAACACCGCAGAGAGTCAAGACGACGGCGGAGGTCTTGCCAATCAAGAAGACGACGGAGACGTTGAGCATGAAGGCGCAGAGACCGTTGAGGAAGAAGGTGAAGAGACCGACATTGTACACCTCGGCCATGGAGACCTTGGGAATTTCCCACAGAAGGGCCACGACACCGTTCATGACGGCGCAAACGGGAGCGAAGTAGTAAAGAGAGACAAGGGGGTCCATCTTGAAATCAGCAGAGCTCAGAAGACGCTGGACCATGGTCAGACGGAGGGCCTCGAATATGACACCGCCAATCTGGAACAGGACTCCGACCAAGACGAAGTTGAGTTCACCAATGGAAGCAATGATGACGCCGACGACAATGGCGGAAACGTTGAGAAATTGCTTCAAGTTAGGCTGAGAGACTCCAAGTGTCCAGCCAGCAATGAGCACGGCAACAGGAGTCGTGGCCTTGAGCATCTGGATAAAGGCCACGGAGAGATACAGATAGGTCAGGTTGCCACAGATTAAACTCAAGCTGAAGAAGAGGCCAATCGGAACGACCGCACGCAGGTAGACACGGCCCGTCATCTTGACCGACTTTCGGCCATCGAGAAGCGAGGTGAATCGAGCCATAAGTTGGGTGACGACAGTCGCAAATGTTAGATGGTACGTGGTAAGAATGACGGGGTAACCTGCGAAACGAGGAATGAATTAGTATACCCGCGATTCTACGTGTACCAAGATTTTCGGCCAAGCTGGAGCACAGCCACTTACGGAAGTTCAAAGTGTCCAATACCCATTTGTTGAACAGAATGACGGACGAACTGAACCCAATCCAGACGCTGTAGCCGCGAAAGTTAGCACCATTGCGCCGACGGACATGTTCATAGGAGTGCCTCATCAAAGCCCTTACACGACGTAGAAGACCGGGTGCACCGCAGACTTGACCGGCTGAGGCTTTTCAATCTGCGGGTTGACAGTGGGCAGGACGGGTTCCGCGCGGGAAACCTCGCCTGAGACGCGGGACTTTTCCTCAGACATGACGGCGTTGAGGATGTGTCGTCAAAAGTCAAGCAAGTAGGTGATGCGTGGCTGGGTGCGAAGATGCGCTGGCCTGGTCCCAAGAAAGAAGAGGAATGAAAGGTACGCTCCTAGGTGGAGAGGGGCGAACGCGTAAATGAGCGGACGGACTGCCGTGTCCTCTTCAAGAGTCGCAGCTTAAATTTTTTGATTGGAAGAAAAGGCCCGCCTGGTCCAAGAAAGGTTGGCTTTTTGGGGGGAGAAGAAACCGGAGTGTCGACTGCAAACGGCCAGGTTATGCAATGCACGAATGTTCCGGGGGGAGACAAGTAGATAGGTAGAATAGAAATAGAGGGCTCTCTTGGATTCGGGAACTCGACGATTGCTGCTCGAATCTGACGCCGACAGGACGAACGATGCAATGGAAAATGGATAGAAGCCTGCACAGCGAGAGTGATGGCGAAGGCTGCGGCCACAAGCAAAAAGGTGGTGAAATGAGAAAAGAGATGTGCCAAGGAAGAGGTTCGAGGGGCAGTTTGGGGTTTGGATGCGGACCGCTATCGGGGGAAGCTTGGACTGGAGATAGGTCTACAGACTACCAGACTACCTACCAGTACACAACCATAGACCAGACAGAAGTCCAGAACAGAACATCTGGACAGAATGGGCAGTCCCGCCAAACTTCAAAGTCAATCGACTCCCACGCCCTCGACAAACTCTCTCCGACACCCCCCTCGAAACCCCTCGATCCGTCAGATAAGTGATACATACTTATTAGGTATCTACGGAGTAGGGAGCCCCCGACAGAGACTCCTTGACAAGGCATCCTCGACAAGACACGCCTGGTTTTAAAATTGGGGGTGGATTCCCTTTGTGTAATCTGCATTTAATCCTCCTTTTCACCATTTTCAGAAATGAGTCGAGCCATCGTTTCCGAAACCCCTACTCCGTATAGGCTATGCGACGTGGCTCTGGTGCCTGCTGTGCAAAACCCAACCAACATGCATATGCTTGCCAACGTGCAGTTGTTGACGATAGGGATGCACTGACTGAACGCCGATGGTCTGCTGTTCATCTCATCGCGCAAATAAAGTTGCATGCAAAAGGTGCGCCGGAACAACTTGCGGAAGGAGTGGCAACAAGGGGGAGAACTTAAGAAGCAGGGAGAGGAATTCGCAGGCGAGGGGCGAAAGTGGCGGGTGCATGTGGCAACTTCCGACGCGACGACGCTGTGTGGGCCTGCGAGGTCTGAGGTGGGTACGGAGTCACGGACGGTGTCGCTCCGGCTCGAGCTGTGGCTGAGAAAAATTGCGCCAATTTAACCCAGTACCTGATGTACTCCGTATGTACATAGGCGGATCCCAGTTTGCGTCGCTTCTCACCCAATCAGACGACCGCATGCCGCTTTCTCTGGTACCTGCTAATGCTATCGCTGGCCCCAGCCCCCGGGCCTCGACACAGGCTGAAAGCGGCTGAGCTACCTAGGTACCTACCTACAGAGTACATACATTGTACATAGGTATCGAGTATGTATCAAAACGGCTGGTAGCGGTACATACATTGTAGGTACAGTACACATACTAGAGTGTGAGTCCTGAGTCGTGACTTGTAAGTTGTGGTGAGCCCGTCGCGTCTCGAATCGGCAAAACTTCAAGTTGAAGATGTTGTTTCGCAAGTACGGTCCGCTATGACAGCCAGTGACTTGCCTACTGCAGTCTGCAGCGCGACCCGATGCTGCCCCGATGTGCTCAGTGCACCGCTGAGTCCTGACCCTTCACGGGCGGGGAAAGGAAGATCGCGGAGGCGGTGATGATTCTCGGAACGTACATACTCCGTACTCTATATGTACAAACATAGTTGCGCATGTCTTGGCTTGAATCTTGATGACCGCGGAGCGAACATGGGGTTCAGGTGCCTGCCAGTGTTGTGCCTGCCAGTTGCTGCAATGCATGTGTTTAGAAAACTGCCAGCTGATGAATGTTCCGCAGTCACAGACGATGCAGTACCTAGGTATCTGTATAACATACTGCTGGCTGGGCGACATGAGACGAACTCGGAACTTCGATCCAACGGGAAGCCATGCTAGTGCTTAGCCCAGCCTGTTGACGACGAAGCTTGGCAATGAGCATAATTCAACTGGCAGATACCTCTCCACCACTGGAAGCAAACTGCTTGATCGGCCTTCCCGCGAAGAAATCACGATGACGTTCTTTCTGAGACAACCCATTTCCATGAGGCGGAACCGAACTGAAGACGAGACGAGACGCGCCTCTACTCCGTGAAAGTTCTACGTTAGGAAGTATGTACATATGTTCATGTACGTACCGGTATACATATACATACATACCTACCTACAGAATGCAAGGCGTTCTGGAAGCCGCGGCTTTTTGAATCTTGAATGCTTAGCCTCTTGGCGATCTGTGATCTGGCCCAGCTTAAAAAGGGGTACATATGTGCGGAGTACAGTAAAGTACTCCGTATACATAGGTATGTAACGAGATGGAACCTAGGTACCTACTCCGTACGGAGTAGTGTACGCCGTACTCCGTACAGGATCCCGTCAACTGGGGCCTGTGACAAGTTACAACGCACGGCCTCGAGTCGATCTTACTGATCTGCCAGTGTTTCAGCCCTCTACGGAGTAAGTCCTGACAGCGCCTCGGAAGACTGACTAGCCAATTGCAGCCTGTTTCTGGAGATATGTACTCCGTACAAGTACATATGTACATCTAGCTATGCGTAGGTACATAGCAGGTAGGTGCTGAAAGGTATGTATGTACTCCGTACTTATTACAGAATAAGTGTGCAAAACAACAGTTAATTAAGTAGGTAGATAAATCAACAGGATCAATCCATCGCATGATGCCATACGGAGTACATACCTACCGACTCTGTCTACACGAGATGACTTCTTTGACTCTGCGTACCCGGTTTCATCATTGACTTGACTACAACCTGGTATGTACCTACTCCGTAGATACCTAGAAACAAGCATGTACTACCACGCAGCCACAGACAGTGCAGGACAACTCCTTTCTCCCGAATCTCCACCCCTGGGGCCCTGACTATGACGACATATGGAACAGGCGAACATGTGCTGCTACTCCGTAGGCCGGTGATAAGCTATAAATTCTTCATATGTACATAATTGCTCCTCGACGCAAATGATTGCCACTGCCAGTACAATGTGCAGCAGGTGTTATTTAATTTCCATCATTGCCGATTTCTTTGTGAAACGGGACAACTAATCTGATGGCACTGGGATGCCTTGAGCAGGGGAAATTGGCAAAAGCATCCCGACCAGGATGGCGTGCTCCTTTGGACAGGGGCCCCCACCGTGGCGTGGGATTATAAGAATTGATGGGACACATGAATGATGAGACTACAAACTCCGTACATGCTGCATAGCTTCCTAATAATTGCATCTCCAGATTCTCGATCAAAAATATAACGACTGGCCGGGTCGTTGGGGCGGGAGTCCGGGACAGCATTTCGTTGTTCGGCCATCAATGGATCTCGTCACGTTGGTCTATCCAGCCCTAGCCTCTCCATTCAGGGAATTATGGAATTATGTCCGAAGTGGACGATGGACGATGTAGCCGGTGTGAAGCCACTTTTATTATTGGCGTCTTTGAGCTAAAAGAGAATCCGTAGAGCATGTCAATTTGACAGATTTTGCGGCGATTCCTTTCAATGTCATGTTGCTCGAGAGAAGATGATGATTGATGAGGGGAGGTGGCGGCCTCTCCTCCACATTGGCCAATGAGAAGGACTGCTCTGATCAAATGGCTATATGATTGGCGGAAGAGGAAGTTTTTATCAGAAATGCGCGGTGCCTCGTAGCCTGTAGGAACATCTTTGCACAACAGCAAATGGAGGAACAGCGCAAAACATTACACACATGGTTGCTCTGCCACCCGCGGGAGACACGAAACCATGAGTTGTAACACACACGAGGCTAGAATTGTTGATTGTGTATTGTACCACACACGGACAGCACCTCGCTTGGGCATGAGCTGGGCTGCGAAGACGACTGTTGGAACTGCTGCGAACCTGCGACGAGGGAGGATTGATTAGAACGTTCTCCGTACGGACATGTCCATCGCAATGACTCCAGAAAAGGGTACTACAGGAAGGGTACAGGAAGGGTCCAGGAAGGGTCCAGGAGAGGCTCCAGCGAAGTGCTGCAACTAAGGATGGGCGAGGCCATTCATATAAAGCGATGGCGAATAAAAGCGGTTCTGGGGCAAGTCGCTTCAGCGTGGCCCCCCTCCCTTAGCCCCAGATTAATTTTAGCCCCTCTGGAGTCCCCTCGCTGTCTCCTTTTCGTTTTCAGAGCCGCCTCGCAGCCTGCAGGGATCTGACACGCGAACACAATCTTTGGTGATTTATCTCAATCCTCTTTCCCGTTCCACGTACTTGTCTTTGGGCAAACACAACTTTTCTTCTTCCTCCATACTCATTCTTTGGCTTGAATCAGCATCACCACTTTCTCCAGCGTTCCCGCCGTTGATTTTCGTGTTGTCTGCATAACAGCTCTTCTCCTTTACTTCTTTCATTCCCCCCCGCCGCACTCCTCACCATGGGTGCCGACATGTGAGTTTGCTTCTAACAGTTTGGTTCTCCCCCTTTTGCGGAATGAGTTGAGCCGTGATGCGGCGAAATTGGCGTACCGAAATACCGATCTGACCTGCTTCTGCTTCTCTAGTAATGTGGATGTTCTCGTCATTGGCATGGGACCTACTGGTCTCGGTGCTGCCAAACGACTCAATCAGATCGTGAGCCTTCCCTCCTGCCATCGACCGTCGATTGGTTCTTCGACCCACGCAATTGCGACAGGAAACATCGCTAACGAGTAGATCTTCGACAGAATGGCCCATCATGGCTGATTGTCGACTCTTCGGACAAGGCTGGTGGTCTGGCCGGTACCGATGTCACCGATGAGGGTTTCGTAAGTGCCTCTCTCTCTCATGCACGCACTTGAGCTCTTCAGGAAATCTTCCCCTATTTCGCTATGGCGTACGCTTGGAAAGGCCTTACAATTGGTCAAATTTGCTGACTAGTTTTCTCGCGACAGCTGTACGATGTTGGTGGTCACGTCATCTTCTCCCACTACAAGTACTTCGACGACGTCATTGAGGAGGCTTTGCCCAGAGAAGAGGACTGGTACACTCACCAGCGTATCTCCTATGTCCGATACAAGGGCGTTTGGGTGCCGTACCCCTTCCAGAACAACATCTCTATCCTGCCCAAGGAGGACCAGGTCAAGGCCATAGACGGCCTCATCGATGCTGCTCTTGAGTGCCGCGTCGCCAACACCAAGCCCAAGAACTTTGATGAGTGGATCTTGAGAATGACGGGCCAGGGCATTGCCGACATGTTCATGCGCCCGTACAACTACAAGGTCTGGGCCGTTCCCACCACCAAGATGCAGTGCGAGTGGCTCGGTGAGCGTGTCGCCGCCCCTGATATCAAGACCGTCACCAAGAACGTCATCTTGAACAAGGTTGCTGGCAACTGGGGCCCCAACGCCACCTTCAAATTCCCTGCCCGCGACGGTACTGGCGGTATCTGGATCGCCGTAGCCGATACCCTGCCCAAGGAGAAGAAGCGCTTTGGCAAGCAGGGTGAGGTGACCAAGATTGACGCCGAGAACAAGATTGTCTCTTTCGCTGATGGCACCACTATTGGCTATGGCAAGCTTGTCAGCACCATGGCTGTCGACCATCTTGCTGAGAAGATGGCCAACCAAGAGCTCCAGTCTTTGACCAAGGGTCTCTTCTACTCCACCACCCACGTTATTGGCGTTGGTCTTCGTGGCGAGCGTCCTGAGCGCATCGGTGATAAGTGCTGGGTAAGCTACACATTTCCAAGTACCACGACAAAAAAGAAAAAGATTATGCTAACTTGTGATTCCTACGCTAGTTGTACTTCCCCGAGGATAACTGCCCCTTTTACCGTGCCACCATCTTTTCCAACTACTCACCCTACAACCAGCCCCAGTCTGATGTCAAGCTGCCTACCATGTACTTGGCCGACGGCACACAGACTTCATCGGAGGCTAAGGAGGGTCCTTACTGGTCTATCATGTTGGAAGTTTCTCAGTCATCCATGAAGCCCGTCGATGTTGAGAACCTGCTCAAGGACAGCATTCAGGGTCTCATTAACACCGAGATGATCAAGCCCGAGGACGAGATTGTCTCCACCTACCACCGTGCCTTCGATCACGGCTATCCCACTCCTTCTCTTGAGCGAGAGGGTGTTCTGAAGGAGCTTCTGCCCAAGCTCCAGGACATGGGCATCTACTCCCGTGGCCGATTCGGTAGCTGGCGATACGAGGTCGGTAATCAAGACCATTCTTTCATGCTTGGTGTTGAAGCTGTTGACAACATTGTCAATGGTGCTGTTGAGTTGACTCTCAACTACCCCGACTTTGTCAACAGCCGCAAGAACGAGGAGCGACGTCTTGCCCAGTCATTCAACTTTGCCAGCTCTGCCCAGGCCAGCATTGAGCTGCCTACCCGTGAGCGCGCCGCAGGCAACTAAATCGAATGTCGCCTATATACAAGCCTAGGCTCCAAGCTTGAAGGCAGTATGACGACAAAAGTCGAAGAATAAATGAAAGACAATCACAAAATAACAAAAAACCAAAGATCCCCAAAACATTCCCATCAAAGCAGGCGTTTTCATGATTGAGTGAAATGGGTGGAGTGCACCCTAAATCTTTCACCAACGCCCTGACAACTTGAAGCAAGCATGGCAAAGGCGAACGGTTCGCAAGTAATGGCGGCGAGAATAGAGAGAGGAAACGCATGAGAGATAAATGGAAGACAGAGACCATGACCAGTATCATCAGCAGTCGAATACAGAGCGGGCTGGCTGTTGGTACGGAGATATATCTAAATATCCCTTTTTTTTAAAAAACAAGTCATTGAACAAGTTGTGGTTGGCGTAGAAAGGTAGACAGATGTCAAGATAAATGGGGTATGATGTATTGGTTGCCAATTCGGGCGTCACATTTACGGAAATACACAGTTTGATTAATTGTCTGTCGAGGTTTTTTGACGTACGTTTTATTTTTTCCCGAGTATCTGACTAATTTGGACATTCAGTCCGATGGGATTTCCACGTGGCTGGGCAGTGAATCGAAGTGTGATGTGATGAACAATATGCAGTTACTCGCACACGATGGACTGTCCGTGAGGCCAACGATGGCTTTCCGTCCATCTTCAGTGCATCACACACTGTAAAACGCTGCGCTGGCAACCTATGAATAACAACAACTAGAGTCAAAAGATGAGCAGAGAAGAAGGAACAGAGACACTACTAGCCTTTGGCTTTTGCTAGACGGTAGACCGCGCTCACCAAGAGATTCCCGTCGTTGTAAAAAAATTCTGAGTTTGATTGCCTGTCTTGCAAGTGGCACGTCTGCTTATGTTCCTCATGCCTCTATGATCAACATTAGGAAGATGTGTGTAAAAGTACTCGTGGAGTCAATGAAAATATCAAGAGAGCAGATATCAGGTATGCATCAGCAGTTATGCCTTTATGGTATATAGCTAGAAAACACTTCCTTCCAGCTATCAAGTTGCGCGTTCCCACAAGTACATATTCAGCTCTGCTCTGCTTGGACAGATAGCGTCAATTTGCTTATTACTACCTACCTACGTAGGTACTCTGACTCACATCGGACACATCGGACATAATTCCAGGGGTACCCCCTATACGACATGAATACAGACAGCCCGAATAACAGTACTGACGGCGTTTTTTTTTTTTTTTAAATCAAGTATGTACGAAGGAACTACCTACTCAGCCTGATCCTCAAAGGTCAGGGTTGACCTCCTGAGTCCTCAGCCTCACTGGCCGTGGCCGTGGCCGTGGCCGTGGCCGTGGCCGTGGCCGTGTTCAGGGGCCCCGACTCCCGGGCCATGAGCACGACGCGGACGAGCATATCCATATCAAAGTATCGAGGAGATTAACCAGCGAGATTATCTGAAACGAGCGAGTCTCTCCTCCTTCTTCTTGGCATTGCCATTCGGGACCTCTCCACGCGTGAGGCTCGCTCAGGCGGAGGGATCCTGGCCGTTGAGACGCCGCACGCAACGTCTGCCTCGAGGTAAATAGGCCCCTCCGAGGCCCGAGCCCCGGCCGGCGACTTTAGCGGGTGAAGAACGAGACATATGACCTCGTTACGGGAAGAAGATCTGTGGTGGTGCCGATGATGGTGTCTGAGCTGTCGCTCCGAGCTCGTAGATGACTCGCGACTGTGTGTGTTTCTTCTCTTCTCCCTGGAGACTCGAGCTCAGCTTTGGGGGGGGGGGGG